>VCCN01003404.1:2291924-2302320 GCA_006491835.1 Architeuthis dux
GTGTTATCTGTATGTATTTCTTATCCTAGTCTGGCTGATGCCAACCAGGAGGTATGTGAGAAGTCAGTAGCACCCACCCACCACCTGCCCACACACTCTCGCACACACCTCTCTTTCTAATCTGTCCTTGCTTTCCTGATATGTGAACTGAAGAATTTTTTGTCCTATCTCTTCTCACTACTCTTTGCATCTTTGAGGGGGTAGAAAGTACAGGCGGTAGTCCTTTGCTTCCCTCCTTTAAGGCTTCTGGTTATTCTATAGAATTGGTTTGTTTGCACTCTCTTGCACTGTTTAATATTGAATTCTCTAACTTGTATAATTCCAGCACCTTAGTCTTGCCCATTCTGCCATTTCTCCTCATTCTGCCTCACCTGACTATATCCTAATAGGAGATCTGATAGAACTCGGATGGACTGGATCTATTTATTTGCTCTGTTGTCCCAATTTCAAAATTTCTTAAGTTTTGCTTCTTGTATTTGTATGTTTTGAACTGCAACTTTGTTGGAATGTATTAGTGTATAAAGTTATATTGGATTTGTGAATTTACCTAATTTTAGGCTAAATAGTTAGCAGATTAATTTAAAACTGACTTCCTCTTAATGTAATTTGTATTTGCAAGCAGTTCATTAACATCCAAAATGTCCCATATGTTGCAACAGTGGAGCAACTTCTATTCTAGCAGGTGATTTTTATTTGGCTATGCCTCTTATCCTTATTATGACTACTTGTCTGTTGGTCTAATATATTTTTTCACCTTAGAATATTTTCCTTGGTGAAACTAGTGATATTTAATATTTGATGCCAGGAGGTACGCGTGCGTGTGCGCACGTGCAAGAAAGAGCTACTGTGCCAGTAATGATTTTTGACTGGTGAGGAGGTTGTAATTTTTTTCTCCCTTCAGCCACTGTATAGCAACTAGGATTAATATCCAAAGAATGGTAAGGAATTCTGCTTTTCATTTAGAATTTCCAGATATTCCATATTTGTATCACTTTTACCATTATATTTGGGCCAGGTGTTGCTGCTCATCTAATTTATGTGAACATCTGGGTCTTAGGATTTTATTATTATGCATGTAGTTTGTTCATCTGTTAAGTTATGCATTATAGAGTTGTCTAACTTGTTAAATTGCAAAATGTGACCGATAAATGGTTATTTAACATGGGTAATCTGTACCACCCCACCCACACACATTAAGAAGAATGATTTAAGTACTGTTTGGAAGGTGGGGGGCTCTCTGACACTAAGGCCAGTTGTGGTTCCTAGCTTAAAAAGCAGGGAAACAATAATGTAAAAGTGGTATACAATTGAACATTTTAGTTAATTCTCTTGGGATATGGTGTGTGTGTATTCAGCTAATATTAACATAGTTCCATTTTATAAATATAAAATTATTTGTTTGCAAATTATCTTGGTGACTTGAAAAATGGCATTTTCATTACATGCCTCTCCGTTAAATAGTAATTTAGTAGTTCTTTTATTTTTTATTTAATAAAAAGATTGTCAGAATTGTTGCTGCAGTGAATCTTCCAATTAGATCTTGTGTAATATATTTTTTAGCAGTATTGATCCTTCTGAGAAAGTCTTTGATGGAACTTATTAGTTGCAGTTAGCACTCAAGCTAATGTTGATCAATTGTCTTATTACCAATTAATTGAAATGGTGGTGTTAATTATACAATAATCATGTTGTCGGCCCTATTATGTTTCTTTTTTTTTTTTTTCCTCTTCAACTCTCCACTTGACCACTATTTTCCGGGTTGTGGTAAAATGAGAAGCGAAGCAAAGATATTTATTAACTGTAATAATTGCTTTAATCAATGAATAACCCTAACCCCAAATTCTTTAATTAATCACCAAAAATCTCTGTATAAAAGCTTTAAATTACATTCCCTGTGCTTCTCGTATTTTCAGGGTCAGCTATTTTCAATCTCTTCCACACTTACGAACTTGTACAAAATCATAACTTCTTTCGATACAGGCATCCTCCGATATAACGCAGTTTGTTATAGCACAGTTTGCAATATAAGACAGGTTGGTGGTGGACCCCAACATTTTCACTTATATTATTGCCCCCTCATCCAGAAAACTTCAAATAAAAACAGAATTTCCCTTTCAACACATAAGCCCAATATTTCAGGCTGCATGCTATACCGTAAGTGACACAACTCTGACCCCACCCCCAAAATATATTTGACTTTTGCAGCAAACCAACTGTAAAATTGAAATTCTTTTTTTTTTCCACTTCTCCTCTCAGCAGCTCATGTACAGGGTATCTGAAGGCGCAGGGGCTAAAGGTTCAAAGGGTTAAGTCATTGATGTAAATATTTTGTTTTTAAATACTTAAATTAGGTATACCTTGTAATATATTGTAGTTATTTTGGTGGTAGTATTTAATAAAAGACAAACATTAAAGAATGCCTTTGTTTATTTGTTCAAATTTCACTTAATTTTTATACGTTAGACAATGTTTGCCATCTTTCACGTATTATCGCCTGCCCTTGAATATTGCCCATATACCACTGCAATTATTGCAGCTCAGTTATAACATGGTTGGCTTTTTTGGACCCCAACACTCGCGTTAATGGGGATGCCTGTATTGTGCAGCTACTAAAAGCCTAAATGTAATGACTTGGATGAAATATATGCATAGATCCCTAATTATCTTTAATGCTACTTTTTGATTCAGTACTAGTGTATAAAAAGTTTGTTTAAAACCTTTCACTGAATACTGATTGATTAAATCACAGGCAATAAAATCTATAATCTGTAAGGATTATTCAGCTCAAAAGTAAACCCTCTGAACTCTAGAATAAAACCTATCAAGAATTTTACATTTTTGAAAATCAATCTTCAACTTATTAATACTATGTCAACATATCTTTTGGTAAATACATGAATTTCCTAAAGTTTTTCTAAATTTCTATATCATAATTTATTTTTGTAGATCATACTAAATTAAAAAAAATTTTTTTTTTTTTTTTTTCCTTTAGCTTAAATCATTAACTTAAGCATTTTAGTTTTATATTTAGCTCTTAAATTGATATGCTTGATAAGACTAGGTCAAATTTTAAAATAGGAAACAAAATATGAGACCAAACAGTCACTATTGATTTTTGGCAAGAGAAATTATGTCAAACTTGCAATGGAAACAATTTCTACAGTTTTGATTGGTTACCTTGAATATCTTTTGGTGTTTTGTACTGGCTATTTTTCTTTTATATGAACAATTAAAAAAAAAAAAGAAATTGAACATAATTGTTTGCAAGTTCTACATACCTTGTAAAATTGATTTCTCAATAGTTCTGTTCTAGAAAATGATATTTGCAATTCTTCAGTGTTTCACTTTCAGTTTATAAACTTTGTACCTGTTTTATTCAAAATGTTTGCACATGGAAGGAATAAGTCTCCTGTATTCATTATAGTGGAAAGAAATCTTGCAGAAATTGACTACAACATTAAACCTAGCATTGCTAGGATCCATTTCCCATAGATGCAACCAGCATCACATTTTTTGAGTTTTCTTAGACCTCTGCTGGATTGTGTTATCAGTATTGTGATGGTTGGCCTTCTATTGTTTTTTCCCTATGCTGGTAGAATAGTGTTTAATGCTAGGCATGTCTCGGCTTTCATATGGTCTTAATTTTGTGGTGCTAAGGCATGTCACCCTACCATTGTGCTTCATTTAACAAGTCTCCAGCAAGCAACTGGTGAATTTCAGTTGACTTTTTAAAGATTGACCAGCTACTGCACAATTACTGGCTGTTACTTTCTTTGAAAAAAGCATATCATTCTTGGTTCGACATTGAGAAAGGTAACTAATTATTATATAGTAGGTAAATAATTAAATCATAAAACTCTTGAGATTAAATTTTTTATAGATTCATCAGGTTGGATTTTGTTACTGAAAGTATTAAATAATATTGAGTAAGGGTTATTAGAAATAATGCTGTTTGAATCTAACTCATCTTTTAACTAGTAAATAAAAACTATTTATAAATCTGATATTTTCCACTTATTTTTCTGAATATTAATCGGTGTTTGCTAAGAATTTCCTTTTAAATTATATGTATGAAATTAAAATTTATTTATTTAAACTTCAGTAGTAGACTTAGAGTTTAGAAAACTAAAGCTGTTATGTCTAGTGCAGTTTGATTAGCTTTATTATAAAAATGTATTAATAGCTAAGTAGTTTATCTTGGGCTTAAGTAGTCTTTATTAATTCACTAGGCTTATGGGTTTGCCATGTATGTTTCTTTATATTATCCAGAAATGTTTAGTGCAGTAACTCTTAGATCAGTATTATTGAAATATCATGATGTTTATAGTTTTCCTGAAAAATAGAATTGTTTATATATTTGAATTATTAGTGAAAATATTTTACTTTTTTTCTATAAAGATAATTTTCAAATGATGCTCCTGAATTAAATATTGTTTTAATTAATATCCTTTGAAATTTCCTAATTTCAAAGGGTAGTAAAATATTGATTATATTCCATTTTTGGAGTTTAAAAAAACAAAAAAATCGATGTTATTTGGTCTCTAAAATATTTTTCCAGAAATATAAATCATGAAGCTTCTGGGCTACAATTATTTTCTTTTTAATATATGATTATAATTTAATGAAGTTGCACTTATTAATTTTTTTTTTTTTAAACCATTTAAAATAATGTATACAAGATTACTTCAAGATAGTTGCTTGTTGGAAAGTTTGTATGAACAATGAAAGTACACTATTTAATTTGCAAGTTTCAATTACCTCCCTTTGATCGAATGTTTGAAAAATCTGACGGTGGTAATCTACTTACTCGAACCTAGACGTCTTTCTCTTCAATAGTTGTGTGGGGAGGAAACATGTTAAATTTAAACTTAAACCCTTATAAATTGTTTCCATTGCAAGTTTGACATAATTTCTCTTGCCAAAAATCAATAGTGACTGTTTAGTCTCATATTTTGTTTCCTATTTTAAAATTTGACCTAGTTTTCACACTAGTACATTGAACTTGACGAGCATAAGATTTTATAAAGACATTTGGGGACGGAGGGAAGTAATAAGCGAAGAGTTTGTTTTTTTGGTTTTGTTTTTTTTAAAAAAATAATAATAGCTATTATTGTTATAATAGAATTTTTAAAATTGATTTGAAATAACCTAACACTATTGAATAAACATATTTCTCTGCTTTAAGATAGTTTCATGTCAAATATTATGACATTTAGTATTTGAAAGTATCTGTATTTGATTTACTATTCCAGAAATGCTCAGTATAGCTTTGATAAAACTCGTACTAACTATTAAACACATTAATATTTTGAAAAATGCTTTCAGTGTCTGATTCATTTACCGGCAGATTTTGTAATGTTTGATATCCAACCCTTTTAAGTATATTATTTTTTAAATATTTTTTAAAAATTAACTTGATTTCTGAAGGGGAGTGTGCCAGCACATCTTGCTGTCTCTCCCTGCGTGTGTCTGCAAGAATCTGTTGCATTTGCGAGGTAATGACTAAATTTCAGTATAATATATCGAAACCAGATGTTTGTATTTTAATTCTTAGTCCTAATCCGCTAATGAATTTGTATCTCATAGTTTTGCATAGTTCATATTAGGAATAATAAATTGCTCATGAATTTAATGGGAAGAGGATGTTTTCTGTTACCACCTGTAGAGGGTATACTCTTCTACTTTTTAAAGGCTGTGTTAGAATTTGCTTTGTGTAGGACATCTTTATAGTTTAGCCTTGTTTCTTTGTTTCTGGCCTCATCTTGGTTCTCCCCTCCCCGTTGTTATCAGCTGAGGTTGGCCAACAGGTCATTATCAGGCACACTTGTCCCACGTGTGCCCAACCGAGCCGCTTGTCTTATCAAACTTCCTTTGTTCTGTTTTACTACCCTCCCCCTTGTGTCCCCAATAGCAAGAGCCCCTGCCTATTTGAATCTATTGTGACAATGCTTCTTAGTTCAGCTCATCTCTTTCTACCTGTCTAGCAGATGTCCAGTGGAGCCTTTAAGGTGCTTGAGGCTGCAATATAGCCTTTGATAAGACTCTTTTCACCTGTTCTTGGTCCCTGGTCCTCAATTTGTGACTGACAAGCAGAGGAGGAGGGGCTTCTTCCAATTCAAGCAGGCAGAGTAGGTTGGGAAGGAGACCGGTAAGAAGTGATCAATTAGATCTTGCAGCCTGTCAACTCCACACGCCTGAAGTGTGCAAGATACCCTCCCCACATCAGTGTTTGGATTAATAGTAGTAGTAGTAGTGCCAGTGCTTGGACAGGTAGATCAGGTTAACTCCGGTTAACTTGTTTGCCTAGTGAAAATAATTTTTCTATCCAACTTCAATGTCGTAAATGGTAAATAGTGAACTCCTTTTTATCATCGTTAGCAAATGTACCATAAATATTTAGTATTTTCTCGCTTGCTTCATTTACCGATTTGCATGGCAATTCAAGGCTGCTATCTGAATTTATATATATATATAATTTAGCTCTGTAACAAGGCCCAATTTTTGTATACTTGCTGTTAATTTTCAACTTGATAACAGCTAGCAAATAAATTCTTGATATTTAACATTGCTTGAATAAAAATTGTATATTTTTAATTTGAAAAATCAAATAGATTTTAGTTATGTCTTAAGATAATATTTGTAATCTTCCAATTTTTGAATGCTAGAAGTTATCCTGCTCCCATCTTAGAACAAGCTATGACTATTGAGTGGCTGTGTGCTGCTTTTTTTGAAGTAATTTTTTAGCTGTTGCTATTGTCCCCTCTGTATACAGGTGCTCTTGTTCCTTTAGTCAGTCTGACTGGCTGACACCTGAGGCCTGTTGTTCACTCCACGTGGCATAGGAGGAAGAGGGTAGCACACTTGGTATCTAACAGCAACTGGAACAAAGGCATCATTAAGTAACTTTAATGAATTTTAGTCACCAGTTTGATAAGGTTTGTAATGGTTTTTAGTTAAGAGTGTATGCACAAGAGGTGCTTATCCCAGCTGTATTGCAAATCCTCTTAATGCATATACTGTTTGCAGTGTTCAATTCAACTGTTTTGACAACACCTGGGAGGGAGCTTTACCCTTTAGTAAATAGAGTAGCTATTTTAATATGCAAATTTATTACTGGTGTGACTTTGCTTGTTTGAAACATTCCTATGGTAGAGGTAAAAAGTTATGGCAAAATATTTGCATACCTGATCATTTTGTAGTGGCAAAAATGTTCAATCTTTGAATGCTTGCAAATTGAAAGTATTTCATTTCTTTTATAATGAATTTGTAGCATGGACACTTTTTCCAAAGCTTTTGATCAGTCTTAGATGTTCCTCAACTTGAAGAGATTTCAATATATTTTCTTTTTTAAAAGGACAGTATGTACTTTCAATTTTATGCCTTGTAGTTATTTCAGTAAAAACTGGAAGGAGGTACAGTTTCATCTCTTTTGCTAAAATCAAAAATACTCTTCCTCGTCACACTATTTAAAACATTGAATATAATACAAAACTTTACTAACGATCTGATATCTTTACAGGGAGAAGGTTTTTTTTTTTTTTCTTTCCCCCTCCCATGAATGTAGAATTAGTATTTTCTTGTAAAAATTCTGGGTGATGTGTTTTACTATAAATGTGAAAAATTTAGTTCCTTTATAATCTTTTTCTAATTTTACAAAATTGCAATAAAGTCAGCAAACTTGGTGTCAAATTCTTCCCTGAAACTTCCAAACATTCTGTACCAGTTAAGTGTTTAGACTTGCTTGTAGGTGCATGAACAGTTTTCTAGTTGACATTATTAAAAGGTTAGTTAACAAGAAGAAAAAAACCCTGATAAGAGAACTATGTCTATAGATTAATAAATTCTATTTTTGGTGTGGCTTATCTTTTTAAAAAGAAGCAAATGAGATTATTAAAAATGTTTGTTTTACATTCTGACCATTTAATTGAAAACTTTCTTGGGACTAGTAAACTGGGAACTAGCAACATTAAGCATTTCTCCTTTTATATGATTTTGAGTAAGCTTGTTCCATAGTCAGTTTTATTGAAAAGATTTATTTAAAAGATTTATTTAAGTATGTTTGTGCATACTTCAAATGTTTACTTTATATCTTGGTGGATCACATGTTCACATTCAGAATAATGTTGACAGTGCATGCCAGGAATCCATTGCTTCGCTTTCGCTGATATAGTTAATGTACACTTTACTAGGATCATGACTTAATGAATTTAACGGCATGTACAATTTTTACAATTGCAATTTGATATGCTAGGTTTCGCCTGTTTGGCTTGAGCGGAAACGAAAGTGTAAATGATTGAAGTGTACAAGGATTTGAATGAGTGTCGGAAATAATCGGTGATCTAAGGTGACGGGGTGGGGGCAGGTTTTAGATGTGTTGGCATTCAAGGGTTGACCAACAACGAACGTATCCTTGACTGGTGCTTTCTCCTCCCCCTCGCTCCAATTGTTTTTAGTAACCCAACCACCATCCTCCTCTGCCTCCGCCTCACTTCCGATTGTATCTTCAACGCGTGCGTTGTTAAGCATCATTCGGTCCAGATGATTAATTTTGTCAGTCCATCCCCACTCCCAACTCCCGCAAGCTGAAAAGTAAAAAAAAAAACAACACACAAAAAAAACATCGTTTTAGTGGTCAGTCGTCTTTTTTAGAGCCCGCCCCCTTGGCCGCCTGATACTTTATCCTGTCAATGTTCTTGGCCACTCGAAAGAGGCCAACTCGTCGTCATTCAGTTCCATTGTGATTTTTGCCTTGACTATGCTCCACCTTGACCAAGCGCACATGCCAATTCGTTTGTGGGTGTTGACCAACACACACTGACTTGCATCTACTCAATTTAAGAGCACTTGGAAGACTAATTTGTATATGTAAACCACAAATTAATTTCTACAGATCTCACTTTGTACTGGAAAATTTAATGCAGATTTTATAGGAATACCAATGGTTAAAAGTTAAAGTAAGTAAAGTTTTTTTAAGGACATTTGTCTATGACAAACATTCCGTGTGTACGTAAACGACTTTTTAGTATTGATCGCTGTGTGTACTGTAAATTTATTATTTTACAAATCGAATACTTATCACTTTACGATGTCATTTAATAATTTGAATCTGTTAAATTGCTGTTAGCTACCTGTTGTAGGTGTTGAACAGAGTTTGAAACTAAACGAAATTACCAGATACTTTTAAAGCGTTTGTAAACATTGTGATCCTCTGGTAATTTACTACCCGAAACTTTTAGTGTTGTGATTTTCTGTTTGCTTTTGTGTATGTGTGTTCGAGCTGTCAGTGAGGCTCTCTTACTGGCCATGCTTCACTTGCCCCTCTGTCCATTCATCCATGGCCCCGGGCTAAACTACGGCCTTATATGGGGCTGCTGCTTTGTATATATATCTACCTGACGGCAGGTGCATCTCTGTGGGGGAAAGGTTGCTTGACAGCTGAATTCACAAAAAAAAGAAAAAATATTCATCTTTAACAAAGAAAATTCGGGTTTGATTGAGGAAGGCACATTTACGAGAACTCAGTTGAAATAAATTTGAGTGAATTTCTTGAGTATTGCTACTTAAGAAATGGGATAGTTTTCCATTTAATAGTAAGTAAATCATTACCCAACTTTACCGGCGTATATCAGTCTTCAACTTTTTATTTATTTATTTATTTATAGCGCCTACCCTACCCATCATTTTTGGAAAAATGAAGTTTCAAGATTTTGATATTTCCGTTCGTTGGAGACTTGGCAATGAGATGTTAACACTCAGCCTAAAACGTATACAGGTGTAAATAACATTAACTTTGAAGCTTACACTTGGGGTTCATTTTCAAACAATAGCTCTGTTCTCTCCTTTGGTTCGTCCCTCTTTCTTGCTAAGCTTCTCCTGCTGGTTTGTGTAGTTATGACTGAAATCGTCATCAAGCCGCAGCTAGGTGGTGTTTAAAACTTTCACCTGCTGCTGAAGGGAGAATGAGAAGAAATATATACTGCTCTGCACGTGTCGTGTTTACAGCTAGTAGTTGCCTTTGTTACGTTTGTTGTTAAATTCGTTTCTTTCCCATTCAATCCTTTGATAGTTGTCCGGGTTTTTCTCCAGTAAGTTATCATCAGCTATTTCGCTACAATATTTTTTTTTTTCACTTTTTACTAACTTTCTATGTTCGCTTATTGGATCACGTTTATTTTTTTTTATTTATTTATTTTTTTTTAAAAAAATCCTTATTTTGAAAACAGCTAATTTGTCACAAATAAGTTTTTAACTTTTTTTTGTAAAGGAAGAAAATGTTTTTCTCTGAAATACTTACTTGGCGGGTTTGTTGTGATAAAAAAAAAATTACAATACATGAATGAAGCTTAATGAGTCAACTCAATAAGTGTATCCATGTGGTTGAATCCTTTTTTTTTTT
>VCCN01003404.1:2305868-2321601 GCA_006491835.1 Architeuthis dux
CCCCCAGTTTACACTCTCGGCCTCCCTTGTAAATCTCTAGCTTGTCCATGCCTTGGCACTTAACTTTCCTTGGAAATTCCTCCGCTCCGTAGTAAAATAAATCTCGAAGGAGAGAACAAAATCCACTTAGTAGCGATAATTTGCAGACTAGGAGGCACTTGTGTATGAATGCACTCGATTACCTTTCTTCGTTCTTTCTCTCTTGAACAACTATTTTAATTACAAATTATTATTCTAGCCTTTCTCATCACTCCCCGTGTGGTACGTGTGTCTGTCTCTCTCAGTAGGGCTATGAATCTTGTGCCTCCCTGCCTTTTTTCTCATCACTTAAAAATGACTTTAATCGACATTTTTGGAATTATGGCGATATTTTTCTGTTTCTTTTTCTTTCCACATGGAACGTGCGCCTAGAGTGTAGTAGTAGTAGTATGGTGGGGTTATTACCATCTGTCTAATCCGTGGGGCGGGTGAAGTCTTCCACCCTCCCCTTTTATTCGAGTTAGTGTGCTGGTCTGGTCCTAGCTGTGTGCGCGCGTGCCTGACTGCCTATTTGTGGCATTGGTGGTGGTATAAAATGAGTCCTGTTGCCAACCACTAGCCCCTACTGAAACAAAATACTGTTTATGAAAATTGCAGGGCTATCTATTATTAGGTACACGTGGGTAATATTTATTTTCAAAATTTGCTTCCTTTATGCAATGGTATATATGCGCGTGTTTCTTTTGTTACTACTCTGATGACCCAGGTCCAAGTTTTCTTATCTGGCTCGTGCCGTAAACACCAACTTAACTACCTCCTCGTTTGCCGACAATATTTCTCTGGTTGAAGGCTCTTTCGCTCTTCCATTTTAATATTTTGCTGTGTGTGTGCGTGTGCGCGCGCCCCGACGATTTCTGCACCTTCTAACCGCGACCCCGACTGATGTGAGGAGGTCGAGCAGATAAAAGCAACCCGATTTCGCTGTAAGAGAAGCGACAGGTGGCTTCAGGAGGAGAGTTGAGTTCATAAATACAATTTGCAGTGCGCAAAACAGGTTGAATGTCACACGGCCCGGCAAGGCAAAACGATAGAATAATGAACAATAGCACGTCGGAATAGTCGCTTTCTCTCCTTTCCCCTCCCTCAGTTTTTCTATATCGTGCTGTGATAACCTTTGCTAGTTTGGAGAAATGAATGATAATAAAATTGCCACGTTCCATTCAAATACCAACGTTTTAGTTAAAATTTGCCATAATGTAGTTGCTTTTCATATTCCATTTATTATTTTGAATAAAGATTTCAAAGTGCTACTCTCGGTCCGGAGTTAAATCCACTCGAACCTCATCATGTAGTGTTCTTTTGTCTCGAATCAAGGTCCAACTTATTCCTAGGTCAGCTGTACTGAGAACTTCCTTTGCTCTTAGTACTGGTTGCCAACAGTTGCTTTTGAATTAGATTTGGAATTCTTCGTCTTCAGCCAATCATCTTAGAGTGTTGTCTTTGCATGAATCCGGCTAAACATTTGTTTACCTTTTTCTATGCACCTATTGAGTATACTTTTGCCTTTTGATTTTTTTCTCTTTTCTTTTCCCCTCCTTTAGTTACATATCATTGCAACCGTTTTAGTTCTATGTTGTATATACTATCTGATACTGTTTGCCTGCTTGGATCTTCACCTGAAAAGTAATCCTCTTTTTGGTCAACATCAGAAGGACTTGTATAGGTTAATCTTGGCAGTATAATCTGTGTTTTCCCTTCCACAGTTGCAGTGACATTTTCCATTGAACTTTTTTTTATTTTGATTTAATTTTTTCTTCTCCAGGGAGCCATCGTGAGTTGATAACGCGAATGGCTGTTCAGCGCTCACTTAGTGTTGGCATTGAATGGTCTGATTTCAATTATACATCTAACCAAACTGAATTGGAGTATAGTTATCGTGCAGTTTGTAATGAACATTACTATGGAACCCAGTGCACTACGATTTGTCGCCCAAGGGATGATCAGTTTGGTCACTACACTTGTAATAATAATGGCAGCATGAAGTGCTTACCTGGATGGAAAGGACGATATTGTCAAGAACGTAAGCATTATTTTCTTTGTATTTTCACTATCAATATCAAATGTAATTGGTTGGGTAAAAATTTCAGTGGGGCAATTAAAATATCAACAAAACGTCTATTTCCTAATTTTGTCTTGGAAATAAATTTCACTTTTCACTCTTAAGTGTGAAGAAGTTTTAGATCCTTTTAAATGCTTAGATCCACTTGTTGAATAAAAAAAATAGATTTGACCACATCTTCAAGATAAATATTGGCTTAATTTTATTTTGTAGCGGTATGCCTTCCTGGTTGTCATGCTGAACAAGGGTATTGTGACAGGCCCAACGAGTGCAAGTAAGTATGCATTTAAAAAATGTTTTTTTCTTCTTTATTCGTAATCTGTAGACCTTGCAAAATAACACTAACTCCCAAACCCATTTGAAGTTATTCCAGAGTTAAATTATTTGTACAGATAATGTTCTCTTTCTAACAATTATTTGGGATGTTTCTCTCACTGGATGCTGCAATAGAAGTCGGTAACCTATCCACAACAAAACATAACAGCTGCCATCAACTGGATGATCTCTTGATCATAGCTAATTACTCCTCCTCTTGAGTATTTACTCAATTATTAAATTTAAAATTTTAATAAACTTGTTCAAACAGCATATTATGCTACAAGGAACTATTAGATAAAGAATTCATACCATTAAAGTTTATAACTTTAAATGACTATCCAAATAGTTTACATATACTTTTTTTCATGTTGACAGAAGTTGTAACAGGTGGTTAGATAGTGAAGAGAATTTCGTTGCTAGACTAAGTTTGTCTTGATAAGTAAGCTGGTCAAGTGTTGATATAACTATTATCCCTCTGTTAAAAGCTTATGATTATTTTTCAAATTCACAACTTATTTTAAATTATTTTTCTTTCATTAGATGCCGTTTAGGCTGGAAGGGAAAATACTGTGATGAGTGTATTCCTCACCCAAGCTGTCGAGAAGGCACTTGTAACAAATCCTGGGAATGCAACTGTGTTGAAGGATGGGGTGGACTATTGTGCAATCAGGGTAAGTAAATTTTGTTCTTCACTTATTTTTAGTTATACTTGTATTATAATAGTGATTTAGTTGATTAGTATTTGAACTGCACTTGTATTTTTCATGCCATCTATTGTAGATAAACATTAATAGATAACCTGTTTGTAATTTAGTTCATATGCAAGCATTGCATTAGCAATTGACTGCCTTACAGTAAACAATCTGAATGTTGCACAAGTGTTTTTAGTCTTGCAATATATTTTCAATATGCATTCTTCTTTTTTCTTGAAAGATCTCAACTACTGCACTCATCACAATCCATGCAAGAATGATGGTACTTGCACCAATACAGGTCAAGGAAGCTACACTTGTTCTTGTCTTGATGGTTTCAATGGTACCAACTGTGAAATCAAAGTTGACAATTGCCAGCATCAAACCTGTCTAAATTATGGAACTTGTGAGGTGAGTTATATTTTTCGCTTTCATTTTTGCATTTTTTAAATTTAAAAAAATCTTTTTTATTAACAATTGTATATTCTTCATTCTTTATATTTATATATTCTCTATATAACAATTGTATATTCTTTCTCTCATTTATAGGATACTGGCACAGGTTTTCAGTGTCGCTGTGCTGAAGGCTATAGCGGTAAGCGATGTGACATCCAGGCAGTATCTTGTGATGGCAATCCTTGCCGTAACAATGGAAAATGCAGAAACTTTCAGGAAAGTTACATGTGTGTGTGTCAATCGGGCTATTCAGGACCTAATTGTGAAATTGAAATTAATGAATGTTTATCGAATCCATGCAAAAATGGTAAGTTTTTCTTTTGATTTATATAAATTTTAGATTTTGACTTTACATGTTTAATCCAAGTAAATTTATATAGCTGTAGATTAATACTTGACTTTTTATAGACTAAAGGATGATCTCATTTGAATGCCTGTTTATGTTGCATGATCCATAAACATGTTTCTGTACTAAAAATTAAATTTATAATGAATAAATTATATTGAATTCTTTTGAAGATGGTGAATATTAAATAAATTGATGCACTTAACACATTTAAGTGTTATAATTTCTAATTTTGTGAATATTTTCTGAGGAATTTGACAGTTTCATGATTATATTTTTATCAAAACTAATTTTGAACTTCACTGAATATGAAATATTTGATACAGGTTATTTACATAAAGCTTTTTTGTTTTTGTCAGGTGGACGCTGTGTTGATGAAATGAATGGATTTCGCTGTGTTTGCACTCCTGGATTTAATGGCCAAACTTGTGAGGAGAACGTGAATGATTGTTCTAAAAATCCGTGTCTTAATGGAGGTACCTGTACAGATAAAGTGAACGACTTTGTATGTCGTTGTGTGCCTGGATACGTTGGCACTTTATGTGAAGTGGCAGTAAATGACTGTGAGATCCGTCCTTGTGCCAATGGTGGTACATGCCAGGATCGGAACAATGACTTTGCCTGCATCTGTGCTCTTGGATTCACTGGGAAGGATTGTACCACTAATATTGATGACTGTTCACCTAACCCTTGCAAAAATGGCAAGTGCAAAGATCTTGTTGCTGGATATCAGTGCATTTGTGATGAAGGCTTCACTGGTCATAATTGTGATCGTGTTGAAGGGAGAAGTCCTCCTCCGCGCAATACTACCAGCCCAATTGCTATTCCAAAACACAGTAAAGGTTTAAAGGAAGAAGAGGAGTCTCTTTCTGTTGTTCATTTGGGGCTCATTATTTGTCTGGGAGCTGGTGTGCCTCTTGTGCTGATTATTATTGCAGTAATTGTGATATTATTTCGACATCGACAACACCATTTCCGAGAAAATATGCAAAAAGAGAATGAACAAAATAAGATCAATAGTAAATGCATGGAGACTGATATCTTTACAACAAGCCCATCTGCCAGCTCTTCAGACAAAATAACCAAAGATGTACTTGAATGTTCAAACAGGTTCTATCCAGGACAGATTTCTGACAAATCATCAAAGATCTTATTAACAAAACACAACAATACAAAAGACACTTGTCACAAACCATGTAATAAAATGTTAACACCAACATTAAATACCGAAATAGGGTAAGTATCTTTTTATCTATCTTTTGATATTTCTGTAAATATATTGAGGTATTTAATAGAATTTCAGTGGTTATTTCTATATTCCAAGATTTTCTCCACTTTTCTGTTCAAGAGATCGGTTCACTGAAAGTCTTTCCTTGACAAGTAGATTTTAATCATTAACTTTATCTTCAAGGCCTTACATGTTTGTATTCCAAATATCTTTTTAAAAAATTCCATCGACTGTTTCTGAAAACCTTGTATATCAGTAGTAACTAAGATTTTCATCTAGGTCTCGTAATTATCCTTATTGTTTGAGTTGGATTTCTATTCTCAATAGATTAATTGCCTATTTGATGATGGGTGGTACATGTTTCAGCCTAGGAAAAGGGAGGATTTGTTGGCTTGTGATGGAGGAAAGGAATGAGCTTCCACAATCTAATTTGAAAGCCTTGTATTATGTATAAGGTGAAAGTCATATTGAAAGCCTAGCCTGTTTGCATGGCTGTGCAAATGTTGCCATTTCCTTTAATTGTTTCAGTTGTTCATTGACTCCAGTCACTGTTACTTTTTCTGTCTTTCATCTTGTCTGGTTGTTATAATCACAACTAGTGAGTGAGAGAAATTTTAAGAACCGTTTGTAGTGTTACTCCTCTTTTTGTGTGTCTCCATTTCACTTTTCTTCCTCCCTTGGCCTATTGTTGTTGGTCTTCTATCATATTGATCTGTACACTTCCTCCATTATTTGATACTGCTTCATTGTTATGAATTGTCAACTTGTATCTGAAATGGAAGCTGACAAACCTAATTACTTGACAGAGGTGGGGATTGGTGTGTGGCAGGTCTTGCTTCATCCTTTGATTGATTTGTCATTCTCTCTGTCTCTCTCTCTACTGGCTGATGGCAAGAAATAAACTCTGCACTCGTTTACTTCACTTCTTGTCTATCACTGTTGCTGGAAAAATCTTGTGGCCTAATCCCTATTTTGCTGATAAACATTTAGTCATCTGACAGTTGGCCTGTAAAATATTCAAAGTAACAACTATTTAGTTGGCTCACTGACTTTAACAATAGCTGATGGCTTTATATTCTTCTTCATAGCTAGAATTACATGGCATGTTCTTGTGACTTTTTCTTTTCTCCGAATTAAGAGATAGAATATCTGATTGCTGACTCGGTGCACTGTTTGTAGTAATCAAATTTAAATTTTAGTAGTACAGTTTTCCTTGATTTAGGTTTTGGTTTCTCATGAAAACCGCTCTCTTCAGGCTTTACTATATTCAGAAATAACTTTATCCATCTCTCAGTTGATTAATCACAATTATTGTTGTGAAATAATCTTTGTCAGTTTTTAAAAAAATTTGTTGGCTTATTGATGGAATAAATATCAGATATTAAACTTTAAGTAATTCTTCTGTAAAGGGCCTAACAAGTTTTAAAAGTTCAGAATATTTTTATTTAAAAAAAAAAGCTAATTTAATTTTGTAAAGTAGATGTTAGTTAATTTCATTTTCTTTTTGGTACATTTAAATATATTTTTGCTGTATAACTAAAAATAGTAACTTTAATTTTATTTTTACAAAAGCTATTTTAAATGTTATTTAGTACACAGTTTAATTTCTTTTTTTTCTTTTCTTTTTCCAGGGAGAGCAGTATAAAAGTTGAAAAAACACACCTAAATATCAGTGACACTATATTAAAAAATGAGCAAGCACAACGGCTCATGTTGAACAATGAACGTCCGCATGTACTAGCTACACAAGTCTGATCCAGTCCACCTACAACAGTCTTCAACATGCTATTAAAATGGCAAAAGGATCTAATCTTAAGTGCCTTTTATTTCTATTGTACAGAAAAGCAGCATTTCTAGATACAATTTGAGATAGTATCTTTTGTGGGAGATTGTTCCTCTCCCTGGCACAGGAGTGAATCAATGATGCCTTCAACTTGATGCTGTGATGTCTCATAGGAGCTGAGCACTTGGAAATACCTTGTACTTCAACATAATGTTATGTGTACAAAGCATTGAGCTGTTCGATTCTATTGGCTTGATATGAGAAGGGGAAGCTCCGTCTGGACTATGTACAATGCCTAAGAATAATCCTCCAGTTTTGCGTAGCTTGTCTGGAAAACTGCCAATCCTGGATGTGTTATAAATCTGTCATAGTGACAGTAGCATCAAATATTGCAGCATTGTTTGGCTGCCTTGCGTTGTGGATCTTATTTTACCTTGTTGAGGGTGTCATTTGTAAAGTGAGATAATCCTAATCTGTCTCAGATTTGATGCAGATTTGTCCATCCTCAGTTTTTTTTAATTTTTTATTTTTTTATATATTCTATGAAATCAAATTTTGAATGCATTTTTAAGTTTCTCAGCCTAAATCCTTCATATGCAAACATGATCATGACTGATTTGATTGCATAGCTTTTATTTATTTATTTATTTTTTAAATTTTTAAAACCTTAATAAGTTTGCATTCTCAATATTTCATGGAATAACTCCAGCATACTACAAAAAAGTGTAGATAAAAACAACCCCATGGAAAATCTCCCATCCTTATGTATCTATAATTTATTTGTGTAGATTTACATACATTTTCCTTCTATTTATTTAGTTTTATTTATTGACTTATAATTTTGCATTCAGGTTCCTTCTACATTTCAAAGTAGTGAAATTTTAAGTTAATTTTTTGCCTTGACCCCTGGCTCCCAAGAGTAAAAATTGAGGTGAGATACTGAAATTTGTTTTGACTCCATTTCATTACAATTTCTAACTAGTTATGATATAGAAACCTGCTGATCTGCACAAATTTATTTTAATACTTCTCACCAGTTGAATATTCAACACAGTTCAAATAAGCTACTGTTTTGAAGACCCTTAATGCAAAATAGCAAAAAAAATCATTAGGACTTTTATTAGATATTTTTTTTCCTTCCAGCCCAGAATGTTGGCTGAAAAAAAAACTTCTGCATAAAAATCAGCAATCTATTTAAATAGAACAATGCAATAGAAAGTTTTCTAAGTCTGAGAATCTTTCTTAAAATTTTTCCTTTTCTTCTGGCCACTACTCCCCCGCCCCTCCCCCTTAACTACCACTTCTTTCAGTCCATTTCTGTAATTAATCTTTACTCTCAATCTTAAGCCCAGTCCATTGGTGTGAGTGCAGAAGTTCATAGGTGTTATGTATATTTAAAGTATTTTGATAGTCCTACTTTTGCCTTCATCCCTAAGGAATCACTGGCTGGCTTCTGGAAAGTGTTAATTTTATATAAAAGGTGACTGATATACATGTGTGCATATGTATATCTTGTACACTTTAATATTTTTTTAAATAATTTATTCCCCTGCCCTCATTTGCTCTTTATTTGTTTAAAATTTATTTGTAGTACATGTGTACTGCTAGCTTACCAACACTTTACTTAGGCACCCTCAAATCAGTATGGCTGTTAAAATGTGAATAATCCCAGCATATTGTGCAATGAACTCCTGTGCAATGTCAAACAATCCATCCTTTTGAGCAAAAGTAGAGGGAGGGACCCAAAGAAAGTTCCTTTATTTTTTCTTTAATGATCAAAGGAGGCTTGCAAATAAATGAGCTTCCAATGCTGTTGAATTTTCCACCACCACAACTATATCACTTTAACCACCAGTCTTTTTAAGCTGTTCCACCTGAACCCTGGATTCATCTTTAGCAGTTATGGAATGAACTGATTTCATCATTGACATTTCCTTTATCATAGCCGATAAGTTTCTGAATGGGAAAAAAAAAAACTTTGACAGAAGGCAACTGCAATGTTTGGATGGGACTACTTTACATGTCAAAAATTAATAAAAATTTCTTCATCTCCCCACTGAAAACTAAGTATACGGATGAACACCATGGTACACCAGCCCTGACCGGTGACTAAACTGAACTGTAGAGAAGGAAAAAAAAAAAACAATACAAAACAAACAAAAAAAAAACAAACAAAAAAAAACCACATACACAAACTAATGGAAAAAAGGAAATGAAAAAACTTCTTTTTGAACAAAGTTCTCATCTCCATGTGTCATCATTATTACCATTCCATTTCAGTCAATGTTGGCAGGCAGGCAGGAGAGTGGGTCAAAGGGAGAGAGAAATGCCCTAAGTCCTGAGGCTAGCAACCCTACACAATGTTTCAGTGTTGCTGAAGATGCCTTAGCAGCTGTACAGTAGTATAAAACAAAATAAAAAATTTTAAAAAAAGCATGGACGCAGGCAGCCAGCCAGCCATCGTGGAGTCGGTCGTCATGCTTTGTAGCAGTATATGTCTGTGATGTTAATTTGTAAATAATGTATATTTATCAAAAGATATGTATATAAGTCATGTTGTCATATATGTCACTCAACATGAATAAAGGTCACAAGCCAGCTATTTTTTCAATTACAGAATTTATCCTTCTTGGTTAGATTTTTGCTTTTTTTGAAGTTTTTAGTTTTATGCTTGAATGAACAACATTCAAGTATATTCTAGCTCTCAATTGTCTTTCACCACTTTTACTTTTCTACTTTCTCACTTATTTCAAAACTTTTCATGTCTGGATGAAGAAAATCCAGGCAAATTTTATTTGCTTTTACTTCATCAGAGCATCTTCAGATTTTTTTTTCCCCTTGCTCCTTGTCAGTTTTTAATTGCAGTGGAAATGGAAGAATCTTTGCTATACTCTTAATTCTTAGCATTTAAAAAAAAAAAAAATTTACAATAAGTCTTATTAAAACCTTTCAAATTTTCGGATATTATCTCGATATTTTGTTCCATAATTGAGGTAATCAAATGATTCTTTGTCTAAATTACCAGATATTGACAAATTTCTGCAAGGATTCTTCCATGGGACAGTTTAAGGCTTTTATGCATGAACCATAACTTTTAAATATAATTCATTGCTTTTGCAGGCTATCACTTTAAAGGGAAAAAAATGATCTTTCATTGTGAATTTAAAAGAAATTCTTTGTGGCTATTTTCAGTGCAAAAATCCTGTTTTTATGCTATAAGCCAAAATAACTTGCATTTTGTGCAAAATCCAATCTTATTGCAGTCTGAATATATCCACTTTGAACATGGAATTATTGAAAGCTCATATGGTATACATTAGACAAGTTATAACTTGCAATAAATTTTTGATCTTTAGCTAATCATTTGTGGCTCTAATGAACATTTAAAAGGTATTTAATTCCTAAATTTTCATCCAGAAAAAACTGAAGGTTGATATTTTTTTTACTTGCCTTATATATTAACATTCTAAGTGAACCCAGTTTGAAATCAGTAGATTTGAGAATATTTACATTCCATCAATATATAATTGCTTGATTCCAGATAAAAAAAAAAATAACATTTTTAAATATCTGCCTAGTATTTTTATTTAGCTATTATATTGAGGTGACTTTATTTCAGTTGGGTAAAAATGTTTTCTGTACTCAAAGAATATATTGAAAAATAATTACTAGAATTGTCTTCACTCTAGCTATGCCTTTCAATATGAATTTTTGATAATATTATAGTGCATTTTTGCCAATTAACAGTTCTCAGAAGAAAGATTTGTTTAATAGCTTTTAGATAATTTTTCCTTTCTAAATTACCGTCCCAACAATTCTTTCTTTTTAAGACATGCAAAAAAACTACATCCATACCCTTTTCATATATCATCATCATCCTTAGACTGCTGAAGTAAAGAATTCCATTGCTTTGACTTTCACATTTTTAAACCAACCAAAAATCACCATCATCACTGATTGTTACAACTGCTGGTCATAAACTACATCCATTGATTCTTCTGTCTTTGTCTAATCTATTTTCCTTCCTATCTCCATTGGCTATGTAGCCCTTGGTCAGCTAAATTTCAAGGACCAGCATTCCATTGTTGAACTTTGACTGCATCTCTTCACATGAATTAACTCCAGCAATTGTGATAAAATCTAATTTCTCAGTTTGTAATAAATGAACTAACACTTTTTGTATTAATGACAAACTGTTTATAATTAAAGTTTAAATTTGAGCTGGACTCAAGATTTCTGTGGTTTATTACAGTAGAGTAGCAATTTTTTAAAGCTTGTAAAAATATTGGTTTAACTTTAAATTAATGAAAAGGTATATTTGTATATAAAATTTAGTTGGAAGTTACTTTCTCGACACTATCCATGTTACAGAAACTTAAAATTTTAGTGAGGTGGATAAAAAAGGATTCTACTTTCATGGATTTCCAAACTGTTTTAAGAGAATGGGTCTTTAAAATTCATTGATGGTTCAATTTTTCTAAAAGTTAAGTATTTGTGTAAAGAGTTAAACACTTGCCTAGAGCAGCATTATTTTGCTATGTTTTCCCTCGATATTTACTGACTATTTAACTTTTAACAAGGTGTATATTTTTTTTTCAAATTGGGCATCGTCCCTTTTTATGACATGGCTCTAAAGAATATATTAATCATTATTAATGTAGTTTAGTCAAAATTATGCTATAATACATCTAAAGGAAATCGACTTTTTAAAAAAAAATGTTTTTCATTATAAAGTTATTACATAGAATCGAATAAGGAAACTTTATGCAATACACCAAGAATCATCTTGAACAAAAATAAACCATTTAATTGTAAAATTGATATTGAGGCTATCTACAAAGTATTTCTTCCAAGTGTTATAGATTTTCAAAGTATGACTACTAGCAAGAACTGTCTTTTTTAACATTAAATTCTCAAGTTTGAAGTAATGGGTTTACTCCTTAGACATTGATGTTTTGAAATCTCAGTTTTATACTAATTTAACTGGAATAAACCAAGAGTTAAAGTAAAAAATTTCAGCAAAATATGTGAATACTATATGCATAAATACTTTGAATTCAAACATGTATAATATATGCATGACCTTCTATAGGGATTTATATGCAAAAAGAAGTGTTCCTTCTGAAAAGGATGGCATGCTGTTGGGTATGAAATAAGATACATATGACAGTAGCATTTTTTTATCTCTTAAATCTTTAAGTATTTCACTTAGACCTTATTTTTTTGTTTTCAACTCTCCCCCAGATATATATAAACCTGACAGGGGAAAGAAAAATAACAGTTTCTATGTATAATCTATTTAACTACATGAAAAGGTGGATTGTCTTATATTCTTTAATGGCAGATTCAGATCAACACTTAAATTATTCAAGTGTTGATCTGAAATCTGCCATTATACAAACAGGCAATTGAAAATATCTTTTTTTTATTTATTTTTGTTTACTTGATCTAGTAAAAATGCTATGCTCAGTCCTTCAAGCTATTCTTCATAGGAAAATGTCTTTTAAGAATGACATGTTTGCAAAATGGATTATAACATTGCTATAATCTGTACTTGAGTGGAAATACCTCCAAGTTGAGGAGTTGTCCCATAACTTGTCTATACTATACAGTTAATATTAAAACTGCTTACTTTCTGATCTCTAGAGTAACATTTTACCCCAAAAATCTGCTTATATAATATTAAATTGCTTGAACATTAAAAAAATTTTTTTAAAAACTTGGTTATATTAATAGCTGAGGAATTGTTGTAGCATCGTTAGTGCAGCATGTTTATAATTGAGGTCTTACCGACTAACACTTGGGAGGGCAACTCTTATTTGGAGGAAATGTATGTTATATTAAGGCAATGCTTTATCTACTAAGCCTAGTACTTGATGACAGAGTAAGATAACTAACACAATACATATAACCAGCCCAGTTGGGAAACATAATATTGGTTGACAATGCTTCATCTAGTGAAAAACAAGATAATATCAGGTGATTTGTTAAATATGCATTAAATGTAAAATACATTAAAATCTGGTTTCAGAAAGAGGATATTAAAATACCCAGATCTGCAAATGCTCAAAATTCCATTGATACACCAGTAGGCTGCCACAGAAATTGGTAATAACTGTTGATGCAGTAAATGAAGATTCAAAATGGTCTAGTTGAAAACTAGTTGGTCTGGATTTTCATTCAATGGTTAGGGAACATTTCTGGCTGTGTTCAGCAAAACATGCACACATACAGAAGTTTTTAAGCCGGTTTTTGACTAAACTGAAATCATTTAAACAATTAAATATTGACTTTTTACTGCAAGAGTGTTGTGAACTACACAAGTAATAAGACTGAAAGCTGGAGTGTGATGTGAAATTATTTTCTGGTGCCTTTATGGTAATGATACCTAGCACGTCATCCGCTATAACACTGAGCAATTAACTTGATTTAAATTAAGTAAATCCTCCTTAAATAATGGGTATGCTTGCATGACATTTTAGTCAGAATATTTTGAAATCATGTTTCCTTGCAACATTTGGGATAAAACTTGAAACTTGTATTTCTTTCTAGTCATTTATCTGTGGATGCAAATACTGTATATCTATCATAAAATGATATTGGTTGTAAGATCTTTATTTCGTAAATCAATTGAAATAGCTATATAAAGAATATCTTAGCTTTATAACATTTAAACGAAACCATTGTTTTTTCAAGCTTAGCAAACAAGGTCTACTCAAAATTGTCTAGCTACCATCTTTGTTTCATAAACTAAATATTTTACACTCTATAATAACTGCATTTAACCATATACAATCACGTAGATTTGTTTGCTTAACATTAAAATTCAACAGGTAAAATAACATTGTTAAAAGGTCCCGTCTTAATTATTAGGTAATATAAAAGTCGGATATGTAAATGAGTATGGTTATCTGTTAGCTGAAATACTATTCATAATGGATGGGTCCATATGAGATGTGCTGTGTCCATAGCAACAAAGAATACCAATCAAGGTATGTAGACAAACTGGGTCAACTGAATGCTGCAAAGAGACTGCCGTCTTTCTTTTGACGTTGCCTACAGTGAGTATGCAATTGGAAGATTCTTGGAGACGTTTCTGGCCAAAAAATGGCCAATTGCAAATACTCAAAAAAGAAAGTTGAAATGGCTCAATTTAAATATGGCTAAACCAAAAAGTTCATGGCCAAATGCTTTTTAAAAAGGCTAGATTTGTCATTTTGCCATCAACTTTATTTTGTAATGAAATAAGTTGTATTTTTAATAAAAGTTTGTTTCTATGACTTTTTTTTTTCAAGATATCAGTGATGACTTTTCTTAAGTTGAGATTTTTTTTTTTAAACTTAAAATTAGGATACTTGAATTAAATAAATTACCCAATAAAATCGTTTTGGGCTTCTTATTGCTGATCCATACATAAATAACCCTGTCATTTTTAACAGGTATATGCTAGTTATGTAATAACATGTTGGTTATAAGAATGTTAATGAATATCTTAGATATTCGACCCTGGTAGCAGTTAAACTCATTTGAATGCCAATCAATTAACAAAACAATCAGTGCCATTCATATCTCCCAAATCTGTAGCTAGTTATAATTTAAAATACTCAATTTAGGCACTAACACTAACTGCAGTGATCTTTTCAGCAATACTTACCAATATCATCAAAAACGTAATAGCACTGGGAATCACTTTTTTAAAAATCTGTCAAAACAATTGCACCTTAGTGGACTACAATGAAATACAGCTATTGGTTAAAAACAATGATCATAAAATAAGGACAGGATTTTTTTTTTTAATTAAGAAAGCTGATTTCGGGGACTGTTGTCTTCTAGGTTATTATAACATCCTCTCCCATTTTCATTTTTTTTTTTCCAAGGAACCTGAAGTTATACTCTATAACCATTAAACTCTCAATGGTTGGAAAATTTGTCAGACGACAGTGAACAATGATCATAAAGGCCAATACTCAATACATGGGTTCAAAGATTTTGCATCAGATGTGAGCACAAGGCAAAAAAAATGGCGTCCCTGCAAAGATTTTTATTTAAAAGTTTTTTTTTTTAATCGGTCATTTTGAATTGCTAAAAGTGGCTAGATTTAAAAAAAATATTTTGTAAATAACTGATCAATACATTGTGTGTGTGTGTGTGTGTGTGTATATATATATATATATAGAGAGAGTTTATTTGAACGTTAATATCTGATCAATACGTTGTCTATTTATACTTTAAGAGCCTTTGTACGAGTTTTTAGAGCGTTACCTGGAAATGAAATCTTCCCAATTTTAGCCATTTAAAAAATAATCTAGCCACTTTTAGCCATTCAAAATGGCTGTCCATGATGCGTTAAGATTGACAAAAAAAAGAAAAAGTAAAACAATTGACGGGTTCTCAGAAAAGAATTATTTTAAAGAGGGAACATTACACAATATTTTAGAAATTATCTAATTTCTGCTGTATTTTGTGATTAAAAAAAGATTTCCGTGCAAAGTCGATTTTTATATCTTCTCACCTAACTACATGCAACAAATTGGTAATTGTTGGATTTTGATATTTAATAAAAAAATAACTCGTCCTGAAATGATTCATATTGAAAGTTAATGAGGAAACTTTGGTAGAAAATCTTTTTTAAGAATTTTTTTCTAGACGTTTTCCCCAAACGGAGACATTGTCTTCTTTTTCCAGCACAAGAGAAATTTAAACAAAAAATGAAACATCAAAAAACCCAGGAGAAGCAGACATTTCCGTCTTCCTGACTGAACGACTGATAATGTTATATTAAATACAACTTGGTAAGAAGAAAGTCGAATTT
>VCCN01003404.1:2371112-2383117 GCA_006491835.1 Architeuthis dux
AGAGAGAGAGAGAGAGAGAGAGAGAGAGAGAAAAGGGGGTACCAATATTTACTATTGTTGTGAATTCGATCCTCACTCGGCAGTTCACTATTACACCAGACGAAGCGAATCTTAGTGACATATATATTTAAGTTTAGCTTAGCCTAGCGTCGTGCCACAGTAATGTGGCGCCCTATGATAATCGAACGCACTGCACAAACAATAGTCTGCGAGACAAATTTGCTCACCACTGCACTTTGGCAGACACCCTCTTTGTTCTGTCATTATTTTCGTTCGTTGGGCCCTTAGCCTCATGAGGGTCATAGGCCATCGACAATGGCCTTACAATTCTAGACTGGACAAAAGAATCTGTTACGGAAAGTAACCTAGAGGAGATGTGAAAACCTCAATTCTACTCTTTTCAGTAGAGGGGCATTGAGTACCATTTTAAAAGTCTTTGGTATGATTCGGCCAGGGAATGATCCCCGGTTGCTTAGGATACCTGGTATTCCTTGACAGTCACTCATCTACGTAATTACCGAGTCGACGTTGCTTAACTTCGGCGATCTTACGAGAACACGATCTGACCGTACATATTCTGCCATTATATACTGACTTTTAAAAATCCTCGATAAGAAAAAGAAATAGCCACCATAGTTAACAGCAGAAGGTGACATGTGTAATAGTTATCCATTGCAAGTTAAAAGCCCTTGTTCGTTGCAAGTTATCCATTGCAAGATAAAAGCCCTGACTCACAGATAGAACTGTTTTGCCATCAATCACAATAAAACGCAAATTTTATTGTGTTAGCCATAGAACTACAGTGACGAAAATTTCCGCCATCTGCAGTTAACGGGTTAAGTATTACAGAGCAGGCATTTATGTTAACATTACTCGTGATCAGCGTTTGAGTTCTAATATTTTTTTTCGAGCGTAACGTACATGAATCCAATTAGCTGTGTTTAGATTAACATAAAAACAGCCTTTGTGAGTTTTTACCCTCTATTCATATAGTTATCATTCACTTGGCAGATTCTCTATGTCTGTTTTAAGTGTGCACATACCTTTGTTTAAAATGGACGTCAAACATCGTTGTTTTTCTCAAACGCCGACCAGACTCCTTTTAATTAACTGTTTGTTATTGTTATAGTTTCTAATATAACCAGTGGCAACAATTAAAAACACATTTTCTTGGCTGAAACATGTTTGGAGTGGTCACTTCTTTTATTCATTGATATTTTGGATAATCACCACATCTGTTTTGTTGTTCAAAGAGTTTTTCGGGCGATCCATTCTACGGCCTTCTTCGGGTATACTATCCGAATGTAATGGTGGTAAACAGAATTATTTTCTATTTTTTTATAACCAATGGCAGCGACAGTTATAACGTAGGGTTCTGGTGTTTTCCTTTCCTTTCCTTGTTAGGCCTGGGTTTCCATAACCTGTCCCTGTTGGGTTAGCAGAAGCCACATCGAGTTGAATTCCGAACTTATACGCTCAGCCAACATGCTGATGTATGCTGCTTCTTTGATTTTTCTCAGTTTCCAACGGCGTTCCCTGTCTATAATATGGACTTCTTCCCTGAGAGGATAGTGTTGATCTTTCTCTGTCTCCAGATATGGTCAGCCATCCAAGATTTTTCTATTTCGCCTTCGGTTATGGCTCCTTTATGTTTCTCGAAAACACCCGAATCCAACGTTGCTGCGATTGGAGAGAAAAAGAAATCTGTTCACCACCATTACATTCGGATAGTACACCTGAAGAAAGCAGTAGAAGGGATCGGTCGAAACGTTGTGTTAACAACATAAACAGCAAGAAAGAGTTCACATCTTGTTTTGTTGTTGATGATGATTTTTCTTGATAGCAACGTTTAGGTCACTTCATTCACCTGTCCGGTATTGAATCTCGGAAATGCGGATGGCCCAGCGGTTAACATCACGGCAAATGGTATCGGCGTTTAGTTTAGATTCCGACTGAGACAGTTGGTGTTCACTTCGTACTAATGCCCTTGGGAAAGGCATGAGTCAACCCCCCTAGCTAATGGGTAAATGGCAGGGTAGACTCGACTCTCTAGCCTTGGTTGTCAACCAGTCTAGGAGACGGACAAACCAGGAGTGGAAGTCCTAAGGCAGACTGGTTCTACTTCTTCCAATAATTCAGGCCAGGGATTGCTCGTTGATGCTGGTACCATGTAACCCAATACAACCTGTTGCATGTTACTTGGGGAAGAGGTGGGCACCGCCAAGTAATTAACATTGCCCTGATAAATGCCATGAAAGGAAGTACTCAGCATGCCACCCCAATGATCTACTAGGTCATTGGTTAAAATGTTACTGGAACCGAATCTTTGAAATATTGTAAAAAGAAAAACAACAAAGATGAGGATAGGTAAGAACAATTGCTTAATGTTAACAATAACTCATCTAAGAATCTCGGACAGAATCTTTCACCGTTTCTTCTACAAGTTGACATTTTTGGAAGAACCAGTTTGGAACAAACTTACAGAATTTAATTTACAGTATATGCCGGACAGCGATGTTTGTTAGTCTGTTCGCGCTGGAACTCATTGCTTGTAGGTTCGTTTCTCATTGGTTGTTCCACGATTATGGTATTATATCAAAGTTGGCTTTATAGCGCCCAAAGTGAATACCATCACTTCGAGACGGCAAATGACCACAAATGGATAGGATCAAAACGGCAAAAACAAATTTTGACACAAAAAACTTAGAAAATAAAATCGATTGCAGGGGCCATTAACGATTTTTAGCCGGTGGCTATCCAAATGAACTTGCTAGTTTGGTAACTCTTCCATATAGCAACGTAAGTTCACTTTTTAAATCTCCTTGATCGATTCTGAACAAGACTTTAGAAGGATAGAAACAAAAAAACTTACTTTTGTTCATTTAACAATTTAATTAAAAAAATACATTTTCCAGAAATTTAGCATTCAGAACCACAAAACATGTTGATTCCCCAAAATTGGTTCTTACGTAATGTTCCTGTTTTTAATTCTCAAAGTCAAGCGATTAGAAGCAAAATGTTAGCTTGGTCAAATACTTATGACATGTACTGTATATCAAATTGTGTTTATTATGTATATAAATTTCATGTTATTTTTACTATCGTTAAAAAACACTTGTTCTTGTTAGCTTTCCTTGTAAATACGCCTTTAGACAGTTGTTTATCATTTGTAGCCTACTATCCTTTTTTACTAGCTGCTACTATGAGTAGAGGAAAGCTAAATGAACAACGCCAAAACTTTCTCTCGCACACTTTTAGTTACACTGCTGATTGAGCCAAATCGTAAACTTTTTTTCACGCTTACAAATGGTGAACTTCAAAATATTAAATTTGATTACTTGGCATGTTCTTAGACTCAGATGTTTTAATGATTAGAACCTAGACAGAGTCCAATACAGCTTCGTTCAAAAATAACTAAATCTAGTTTACAAGACTAGTAGTCTAACCATGGAGCAATGAAGAGACCAATTAGTGATAAATAATATTAACTTTTAATTACAGTGAATAATAATTGTGAAGACTTGGGCTTCGAAGGAAGTCACGAAGTCAAACAATATATATAAAAGACAACCTACCTTTTTTTTCTATGTTGAAACACAAGGTGATCAATCAAGTTCTTCAGTTCGTCTGTTTCTTCTTAAGTAATAGCTTTAGTTAGTGGCGTTAGTACTGGTTAGTAGTAGGAAAATAGAATAGAGTGTGGTTAGCATTTAGAAAATTTAGCTGATCTTTAGAATGCTTTATTTAGGAGACGCCAAAATAGGTGCGATCAGGCTTGTCCACAAGTTGACTCGAGAAGCTGATGTTGACCCCAAGTTCAACTCTCTAGACAAGGAGGAAATGCTTCTAAATATAGCACAGGCCAACTCATGTTGTCCAGAGGTCATGACAATATTCCTATAAATCTGTTCGTCTGATTACATTATTTCAAATATTGACAGTCAGTTCGGTCTATTTCAGTCAATTCAGATCTATCTATCTATCTATCTATCTTAGTTTATGTCTATCTATCGATGGGCGTCTGTTGTAGAGCTATGGTTAATTCCGTAAGCCATTGCAGGCAACTTCGATTCTCACTGTGCCAGACTAAGCTAGAATAGTAAAGTAAATGTAGTGACACTAGCAACTACTATTGTAGTGAGCTAGATTCTCACTGGGTGCCTCACTCTTGTAGTCTACAGTGTCTTGCAAAAGTTTGGAAACCCCATCTAATTAAAAAATATTGCATTCGATATTGTGTACTAAACTTACTAGAAAAGAAATATGCATTAACCTAAGTTGAAACGTTAGTATTTACAAGGAAAGTATTTGTTTTTGATCACTGCCTTGAATTTCGAAGACATTGATGCGATGCTGTTTTACATATCGTCATTGACTTCTTATGTCCAAATTGTCATTATTACCTTTTTCAGATGATCTATGGTGGTGATTTTCATTGGTGCAATCTTGCTTGTCATAAAATTCCACAGATTCTCTATCGGATTGAGGTCCTGTGAGTTTGGCGGCCATTCCAAGAGCTCGATATCACGATCCTGAATGCATTTACATGTTTAGCAGCTCATTTTTCACGTCACGTCACGCAAAAAACCCAAAAAACGTTGGCAAAAAATCACCCAGGTCTGTCAGACCCCGCCCCCAACCCCCAACAATGTCCAGATTTGGCTCCCTGCGATTCTTGGCTTTTCGCCGTTAAAAGAGAGGAGATTTCAGACTGTGGATGAGATTAAGGAGAACGGAACGATGACGATCCCGAAAGCGGACTTTGCAGAAGTTGAAGGGACAGTGCGATATGTGTGTGAAGTCCCAAAGGGGTTCTTTGAAAGGGGCTTAGAGGCTATTGTCGTAGACGGGATATTTTCTCGTTAATATTAAATGGTTATTTATTTTCAGGACTGACCTTCTATCTATCTATCTATCTATCTATCTATCTATCTATCTATCTATTTGTTAGACCTTGTTGAATCAATAACACAATTACATCCAGACTAAGATCTAAAATACGGTTAAACAGGTTAAATCAACTCCACCCTACCGCCACTGCAAAATCTACCCGCTTATTGGCAGTCAGTGCATTGTTATTCAAAATCTGCGATAACCACATAGTACAAATAATTATCTATAAATAATGTTGTCTATTGTTTGTATTTTTAGTCTGTTCACATCTCCATTGGTTTCGATTTTCATTCAACTGTTTAATCTTGTACTTTTCTTTTTCACTCCTTAGTTTCTTTCTTTCTTTTTACTCCCCACTCTCTCTCTCTCTTTCATATCGTTCCTCCTATTGATACCCTCTTTCTGTCTTTTTGTTTCTTCGCCATCTTTTCGATTTTTTGTTTCGATTTTTTAACTTCTTTTTCTGTTGCCTTTCTTTCTTTCTTTCTTTCTTTCTCTCTCTCTCTATCCTTTCTTTCTTCAGATGCCTTTCTTCCATTCTTTCTTTCATCCTCTCTCTCTATCCTTTCTTTCTTTCGTTGGCTTTCTTTCCTCCTTTCTTCTGCTGCCTTTGTTTCTTTGTTTCTTTGTTTCATTCTATCTCTCTATCCTTTCTTTCTTTTCTATTTTGCCTTTCTTTCTCTCTCTCTCTCTCTCTCTCTATCCTTTCTTTCTTTCTTTCTTTCTTTCTTCACCTCTTCTAAAAATCATTTATTTTTCTCAGCTATTTGCAATTCCTTGACCAAACCGCACGGGTTTCTCCAGTCGTTGTCGACGATGTTGTCGTTCTGGTCAACAAACCTCACTGCCTTTTCCTGGGAAAAATATGCAACCTAAACACAGACAATAAAACTGCATTAAAAAAACAATTCTAACTCATATTAAAAAAAAATCACTTCCTCTGTCGGCCTCTCTGCTTACTGTTCCACCCACTCTCACATTAACTCTCTCACGCCCACATTCTGTCGAACATTGCCCACTCTCACTCACTCACTCGCTCATGATATCGTTCTTGCAAGATTCTCTTTCTTATTCCCTCTTCACTCTCTGTCTTCGTCTCATGTCCCTTTTACACTCTTTCCCTCTCTGTATGATTACAAGCTCTCTCTTATTCTTTTTTCAGATCTGTTTTCTCTTTTCTTCTCTTTATCATTTATTCATTCTTTCTTTTTTCTCAACATTCACTCCCAGTACCGTAATAACGGCTATTTCTTACACCCCTCATTCACCTTTAACTCAACCCCCCTCTCACTCCCTCTCTCTGTTAAACTACTATATTTCTCTTTTACTCTCCTTAACTCCGAATGAAATCTCTTACCCTTTCTCTCCTTTCGCTTTCTTAAACTCAATTCATCTCTCCTACTCTTTGTTATTCTTTTAAATGCTCATTTCTTTTTGTCTGGCTCTCTTTCCATATTAAAAAAGAAAGAAGTTCATCCATCAACGCACAATTGTTTTAAACTTATCCTTCAATACGTCTCTCAGTTAATGAATTATATTCTGTTTTAAGGTTTTTCTTTCCTTTTCTATTGAAGGGGGAACTCATTGGTTTTTTTGTTTCTGTTTTAAAATTGTCCGTCTTTCTTTGTTTACTAAGTCAAAACTTGTTTCTCTCTTTGAATTTTAAGCCCTAATCACCTTTCTTTCTTTCTTTCTTTCTTCATTTATTTATTTCAAACCACACTCTTACTTTCTTTTTTCTTTCTTTATAGCTTTCTTTTTTCTTCATTTATTTATTTCAAACCACACTCTTACTTTCTTCTTTCTTTCTTCATTTCTTTCTTCATTTATTTATTTCTGAACACGCTAAATTTCGTTCAAACCGCACTCTTTTTTCTTTCTTTCTTCATTTCTTTCTTTCTAACCACCCACTTTCTTTCTTTCTTCATTTATTTATTTATTTCTGAACACGCTCTTTCTTTCTTTCTTTCTTTCTTTCTTTCTTTCTTTCTTTCTTTCTTTCTTTCAAACCACACTTTTTCTTTCTTTCTTTCTTTCTTTCTTTCTTTATTTATTTCAAACCACGCTCTTTCTTTATTTATTTGTAACCACCCTTTTTCTTTCTTTCTTTCGTTTTCCTTTTCCATTTCTTTCCTCTCTCTAAACCTTCTATACCTTTCTTTCTTACATAATTTCTCTACTCTCTTTCTAAGTCACCCACTCTTAAACCCTCTCTCCTCCTCGGCGCTTCGCCTCTTTGATGAACTCATTAATTACTTATGTGATTTATAGCCACAGATATGACTGCCCTCAATCAGGCCTCGGGTATTTGATAAATATAACTCTCTCACGGGAAGATCTTGTAGCGAGCCTTTGCTTATACGGAGAGGGCGAGGTTTTGCACAGCGGCTAAAAACGACCATTGTTTTGCTTTTTGCCATTTTTTTGTTCTTATCTATTCACAATGTTCTTTCTTTTTGTTCGTAAAAGTATCCAGACAGACGCACAGGCAGACGGACAGGCCTGTTCAACTGCATTCCGTGCTAAGCAGAAATCAAGTGAGAAAAAAGCTGATTTCGAGTTTTAGTCTTGATACAGAAACAAATATACATATGCACATATAAACACGCAAGTATACACAGATCATGAGAGAGGGAGAGAGAGAGAGAGAGAGAGAGAGAGAGGGAGAGAGAGAGAGAGAGGGCCATAGAGACAGAGGAGGGGAAAAGGGAGAGAGAGAGAGGGTGAGTAAGAGAGATGGCTGTCGAGCAAGAGAGTGAGCAAGTGAACTCTTGGTTTAACCACTCTCCCATAATTAACTTAACACTCAGGCCAGAACTTTTTAATAGTCGGGTACGAGTGGCGTTGCGGTTAACGGCGTGGACAATGGAGTCGGCAAGCCGAGTTCAAACTCCGGCCAAGGCTGTTTACCGGAAAGGCATGAATTCGTCTCTTTGCCCCCAGCTATGGCGGCAGACGGGGCACTTGGGAAGACGACCAGTCTACGAGAAGGACAGCCCCGATTCCAAACCAAGCAGTGGAGCTCTCTTAAGGCGGTTGGATACCAAATTTGACCACCTTTTGGCAGCTCCTGCAGCCAAGCTGATGCCAAACGTAATGTGCTCCGCTTTCCTTTGGACTACATCAAACAGGTGGATTCTGTCGACTGGGCATCCCAGGATCCTTCTCTTTATTTAATGTAATGTTGCCAATTAAGATGTTTTTCATCTATATGTAGATGTTTTGGGTTTCGTGCAGATATCATAAATTGTTACTAGTATTTTTAATTTAATTTATACTAATAAAATAAGTAATATTTTTTAATAAAATAACTATTTAACAAAGTAAATATTGAGGATTAACGTCACATTTAATTTATTAATAATATGTTATATATTTCCTAGATTTTAGATATGTATCGGGATAATCTAGATGTTTCAATGTGTTTTTAGATGTTTGTTGACTCAATTTTCGAACCTGAAAATAAATTAGGCTTATTGTTTTGGAAAGGTATAGCTTAGTGTCTGAAAGATTTACATAGTATTTTCTATAGTTTTGAGAAGGGTCATTAACATTCAAATAGTACTTCGGACGATTGAACTCCTTGTTGTTTGTGTTAACACCACTTTCGGCCGATCCATTCTTCGGCCTTATTCAGGTGTAATATCCGAATGTGATGGGGGTAAACAGAAGTTTTTTCCTTGATTATGGCTTTTCTGTATTCCTCAAGTCTGACTTTGAAGGGCAGCCTGTTTCCCCAGTGTAGATTTTTCCACATTTACAGGGGATGATGTAAACACAGTTGTTTACAAGTTTTGGGTCGCGAATCGGGTCCACCTTGCTTAGTAAGTTTCGGAGTTTGGACACAACCCTGATACTAAGGCGTTTGCAGACTCTCTGTATTCGTTCTCCTACTCCTTTTAAGTGGGGTGTGTGTATCGTGTATTGTGGCTTCCGCTGCTCAACAGGCCCAAACCCGATAAGACAAAGGCAAAGAAACACCCGAATCCTACGTTATAAGGGTTACTTCCTTTGAAATTTAAAAAAAAAATGGTTTGCCCCATCACATTCGGATATTCCACCTGAAGAAGGCCGAAGAATGGATCGGCCGAAACGTCGTGCTAGCAACAAAAACAACAAGAAGGAGTTCAATCGTCCGAAGAACTATTTGAATTTACATAGTAGTTTAAATCTGCCATTAATTGTTTAACGCTTTCCATTTTTTATGTTGATGACATGCCGATTACAGATGGAGGCACGGCTGATTTGAGTTGCGTGTGTATATAACCCTTCCGGCGCACAATTAAATATTTACATTTTTCTTTGAAATGAAGGGCGTAACAGCGCCCACCCGGCAATTTGACCGTTTGCCATTTTTATTATTTCATGAATTATTCGGACTAGTATCCTCAACTCAACTCTACTCATAGTTCTGAGATGGAAGCCCTATCATTATTTCATGTATTGATCCGATTGGTATCCTAATTTTCATAGTTCGTTTCACAACGGAGCCAGAAATCACATTAGAAATTGTAAAGTGAATGAAGCTGCAGCTATAAACGCGTGAAAAAGTTAATATAAATAAACTGAGCGTGGAATTCAATACGACAATAAACCCACGCTATAACGGACTAATTGAGGTGGGGTTGTCGTTAAAGCCGAAAGTTCGTTATACCCGATGGTTGCCCCCCGTTCGGTAAATAATAAGAAAGTTCGTTATGGTTCACATGTTCGCCACATTTATTCGACTTTGTTCAGTAAATCCGAAGTCAGTTCAGATGGATCCATGCGTTCGTTAAAGTCGAAATTCGTTATATCGAGGTTCGTTATAGCGAGTGTTTACTGTATATGGAATATGAAGCTAGATCTGTGAAACCAAATAAAACATCAGTGTCATTCACCCTCGAGTCTTTCTCACAAAGTTTTCATACACCCACGACTAAATTTTCTTATGTTTTTAATTATTTTCGTCTTACTCTGACCTGTGTATACTTTTATACGTAATTCGTTTTATACCTTGTGATCTCACCTGAAATATCACAATGCAGAACATTTGGGAAATATTCTGCATCTTTAAAATTAGAAAACCATAGAAGGATTAAAAAAAAAATCAAACTCCACTGGCATGAAAAAAACAATAAGAACTTAGTAACCACTGTAATGTCGAGGTGGCTCGTGGGAACAGACAGACCACGCAACTGCGGGGGAGGGGGCGCCGGAGCTCGGGGGCGCAATCGGATCTACTGTTTAAACCTTTTACTTTTGTGACGGGCGCACATTTAACAATTTACAAGGGATCGAAGTCGCGCCAGGCGTCGCCAATGTTTAATAGCAATGCTTTTTTTAAAGCATAGAACAATGTACATATCCAAATGAAGTCATTCACCTTTAATGTTTCATTCACCCTTCATTCACCCCTCTAATTTCATTCACCTCCAAAATAATTTTATTCATCCTTGTGTGAATCATTCACTGGTTTAAAAAGCACTTTGAGGCATCATTTATTTTTAAACTGTTCAGTAGGTATCGTAAGCACAAAAGTTTATCTGATTGAAATCCAATTTATTAAGCCATTTCCCGTTTTGCGAGGTCTGACCTCGGTGTCTTTTGTCTCGACCGAAGCCAATTCTCAGCAAAATATTTCCTAAATCAAGATTCGTTTTTGAACCGTGGGTAAATATTCTGAGCGCTTATTTCTATTTTCGGATATTCAGTAATATATACAAATAATTAAGACATAAATAAGATGAATAATTTAAGCACTTAAGCTGACAGATACTGTCATTAGACAGCTTTAGACAGTCAACCATCTTGATTGATATTAAGTATTTGTCATCGGCAAAATGTAGACAGAAACAAGGCAGACTGACGCGTCCAGTTCGTGATCAGTGTTGTCAAACCCCAGTTCAAGTTGGAGTTGACTTTGTTTTCCCACGTAGCAAGAACAACAACAAGAACAATCCTCACCAAATTTAGGGGCGTAAACTCTTCACTGTTTGTCTGTTACGTTAAACCAAACCTATATATAAAATTAACATTTCTCTAACGTAATTTAAAATCACGACCATGCGATTGGGAGGCAGCTCTCTTACCAACTGAGCCAAACTGTCAAGTCTTATATACCTACGAATTTATTTATAATATATACCATACAAAAGTAGCAGTAATCATCTTCAGTCAGAATATTTCTATTACAGATCCTCCTCCTCACGTATTTTGGTCTTTTGCTAAATACGGTGTGGCGGAGAATCCCAAACATATACCACTAAGGAAATTTTGATTAGCCTGTCTTGTAGCTGAAAAGTTACGTATTTTCCTATCGGTGTCAGAGATAGGTGTTCGAACCTAAGTATAAGTTAGGATGTCGAATGCTGATTTTCTAGGCAGAAAGACCCTCCCTACTTGGAAGATTGGCGCAATACAGACTTCCTTCACGCATTTCTCTCTATCTGGCCTTACTAAGGCAGTACTAAGCTAAGTTTAGTAAATATCGAAAACAGGCTTGATGGTACAGGTTTCCCCCATTATCCGAAAGTAGAGCGTTCTTATGAAACCTTTCGTAAGCCAAAATGGCGTAAAGCGAAGTAGTAATTACCATTAATTTATATAGGGAAAAGTTTTGAGTGTTCACAGGCCCAAAATGACCTATTCTATGTCTGCCAGTTTTCCGCCAACCACAACGCCCACACGAGCTCTCTTAGTCTTTTCTGATATTTTAGGACACGTCTTGCTAACGGATGCACTAAATAAATCGAGATAAAGCACAGATGCTCACAGACACAGTTCAAAGCTAAAGCGACTTGACGTCCTTCGTAAAAGTAGCGTAAAGCGAAATGGTGTACAGCGAACGTTCGTAAAGCGGGGCATACCTGTATATTTCTTTTTGCGTACCTGTGGTTGTAAGGATTTGGAATCTATCAGATCGTTTTTCCTTCCTGAAATTTCACGTTAAATTAACAAGAGAATTTCCTTGGACTTTTCTTGCTCATTCCAACATTTTAAATTCTTTAAAATTATTGGCCTGACTCAAAATTATTTTGTTCCTTTCATTCATAGAGATCGGACAAGGAGTCTGCATTTCTGAGATGAAATATTGTCATTATTTCATGAATTAATCAGACTAGTATCCTCTT
>VCCN01003404.1:2436145-2447789 GCA_006491835.1 Architeuthis dux
AAAAAACAAGTATAAACTAAGTGACCAATTTAGCATAAACTTACTTTGAAAATTGAACCCCGCACACTAAAAAAAACCTATTTGGGCAGTAATTAAAAAAAACCTTTTTTCTAGACATAATGGGTAAATGTTTAAATTTTCAGCCCTCTAACTCCATCGGTGCGGCCTGTACGCGCAATGCATACATGAATACGTACATACTTAGTCAGCCAGCTAGACCAATTTAAAAACTGAAGAAACCTATGTTGATATTGACAGTTTTGGTTGACGGTTTCAAATAGATAGATAGAAAGAAAGGGGCATTAAGGGAGATAGAAGTTGTGTTACTGACGTGGAAGAAAATCCACAAAAATTGACTCTCTCACACACAGAGTCGTGTATGGGGAGCCGGGAGAGGAAGTGGCAGTAAAAATTGGGTTGGAAAAAGAGACCAGAATATGGGAATGATGAACTCAAAGGTGTCGGGGAAGTAACGCTTGAACGGCCAAAAAGTCATTTGTCAAAATCAAAATGGCGTACTGTGAGAGAAAAGCCGAAGTTAAGTAGCAGGAACAAAAAATGGCACCGGAAACATAATGAATGGAGAGAAGAAAAGATGAAAGGAAAAAATGGTCGAAAATTAATGAGCGAAATAAAGAGAGCATGTTGATAGATGGGCAGTCAAAATAAGAGAAAGAAAAAAGGGGGAAGAATAGAAAGAGAGAAGCATGCGAGAAACATGGTCGAGGTGAAAGGAAAGAGGTGAGACGGGACGGAAGTAACGGTGGGAATGAGGTAAAAAAAAGGAAACTCAAGAGAAAGCTGCAGTAGAAACGTGTGAATGGAATGCGCGTCATTTAGGATTTGATGTAGAAGCATTCAATGAAGAAGAAGAAGAAGAAGAAGAAGAAGAAGAAGAGCTAGAAGGAGGAAATGAAGAAGAAATAGAACTAGAGAAGAAAAGGAGAGACAAAGAACGAACGCGGAGGGAGAGAAGGGGCAGGTGAAAGATAAAAAGAAGGAGCACAAGGAAAAAAGAAGAAAAAATACGATGAGAAACAGAATGAAGTGACGATGATGAAGAAGAAGAAGAAGAAGAAGAAGAAGAAGAAGAAGAAGAAGAAGAAGAAGAAGAAGAAGAAGAAGAAGAAAGAAAGCAGGCGGAAGGAAGAGCCCAAGAGGACAAGAAAGAATGCAAGGAGCAACAGAGAGAAGGAAGGCAAGAGTGGAAGAAAATAAAGAAGGGGTTGAGAAAAATAGTATAAAGAAGAAGGGAAGCGTAAAAAGAACCCGGAAGTAAAGGGGGCGGGAAGAAGTATCGATGGGAAAAGGAAACGAAGGAAAACAAAGAAATAACAGATGGAGGAAAGAGAAAATTGTTGTTTTCTGAAGTTCTGAGATGAAGTGAACAGATTTTTGGACGAATATCTTCATCTTGGCCAATGGAACGTAGTGTAAAAATAATAAAGACGAAGACAATAGCCCAGAAAATACAAGTTTCCTTCTCTATCCGAAAGAACGTTCCTATAAAAACATTTCGTAAGCGAAAATGGCGTAAAGCGAAGAAGCAATTATTATTAATTCATATGGGAAAACTTTTAAGTGTTCCCAAACCCCGGAAAGGGTGATGATGGTAAGTTAGAATGGGTTTTCGGGGGTTGGGTAGTAGTAGGTACAGGAGGCTGGGTGTAAGTGAGAGAGGAAGAGGGTGCACGCTGCTTCTCTAACGTCTCTGTACAAAACAAACGCTGAACGTGATTTTCGCTCTTCACGTTTTTCCATGATGTGCAAAAAGTGTCGAAAAGTGAACTTTCAAAAAGTACGAAGATACCTGTATATGGAATAATGAAAACACTTTAGAAAACAAGTTACTTATATAATACGCCAAGTGTATGTCTATATTTTTTATCTGTAACATTTTTCAAGGGAAATAGCTATTAAATGCTAATTATAGAGTAGTATCCCTTATTAATTATCTTCTTTTTGCAAATGCATAAAAAAACGAGTTCATTCTGTTTGAACATAAACAAGAAAATGCAGAGAAACATAATGTTTTTGATATTTTTTAAGTACAATGCAATTGCAAAATTATTTGAATACACACTTCATCTTTTGACGCCATGAACTAGTTGGAAATAATAACTGAAGTTCTTCAAATGACTTTGTGTTGACCCCAGAATAGATCAGGCGAAAGGCTGTGTTAAAAGCAACCAGGATAAAGACAATAGTCCGACACGCCTGGCTGTTGCAGGGTCAAACTTCACTCATACTTCTATTCCAACTGAAGATGATTACTGCAACTGTTGTATTGTATATATAATAAATAAATTCGTGGGTATATAAGACTTGTCAGTTTGGCTCAGTTGGCAATCACTTTTGTCGTGATTTCAAATCACGGTAGAGAAATGTTAATTTTATATATTAATTTGGTTTAACGTGACGGTATAGACAAAGAATGAAGTGTTTACTGCCCTACATTTGACGAGGATTGTTCTTGTTACGGGTGAAAAACAAAGTCAACTCCAACTTGGATTGGAGTTTGACAAAAAATATATGGAATGATGAGAGATTTCAACGGAGAAGGAAACGCGCTTCAATAGTTTTGTCACTGCGTTGTCGCTGATTACACGAGCCAAGACGGGTCACTGTGGCGTTGGGGGTGAAGGAAGATGCCTATGTCATCACCCTTGAACTTTTGTATGACCCAAAAGAAAAAATAATTCGCCCTACCTTTATTAGGAGTGCCCTAATATTCAACTTGAGACGAAGTGGGGAGTTGCACCAACTCCCCACTTGTATTCACTGAGGCGTGACACTATCGGACACACAGACATCAAAGTTGCCCCCTCACATCAGATGTCGCTGTAAAGAATTGATGCATAGGGTTTAAGGTTTTTTTGTTTTTAATTAGGATTGAAAAGGGAAGATCAGAAGTTGTTTTTGGTGCAAGTAATTTGGGGGAAACCGGTTAATATTACACGAACCCAGATTCATTATTTCAGTCCATTATTGATTCTTTCTCTCTTTATCGAATCTTTTTAGAAACCATCGACCAAAACTGTCACCAAAACATAGGTTTCTTTAGTTTTTAAGTTGGTCTGGTTGACTATGTATGTATCATCTACCAAAAAGGTCACCAAAACATAGGTTTCTTTAGTTTTTAAGTTGGTCTGGTTTACAATGTATGTATCGCACGTACAGGCCGCACCAATGGAGCTAGAGGGATGGAAATTTAAACATTTATTCCTTAGTATGTCTAAGAAAAACGTTTTTTTTTAATAAATAGATTTCTATTGAATGACGAACCAGACCTGTCTTTCTTTCTTTCTTTCTTTTTTTCTTTCAATCTTTCTTTCTTTGGTGAACAAGCGCGTCTCCCAGGTTATTACTACTGAGTAATGCGTTCGATCCTCATTGGGTGCCCCATACTTTTGGCCTTATGCCACAACTAAACTATGCCGTAAAACGTAAAGTATACAATGAATGCATAATACCAGCTATGACGTACTGATGCAAAAACCTGGAAAGTTACAAAACCACTCGAAAACCAACACATAATTGTACAATGGGAAGAGCAATGTTAGGAATAACTCTTAGCGATAGAAAGAAACCAACATGGATTCGAGTGAGGACCAGGTTAAAGGATATCGTACAAGTAATTAGGCAACGGAAATGGAGATGGGCAGGGTACATAGCGAGAAGAAGAGTCAACAGATAGAGCAAAAGGTTAACCGATTGGTGCCCCTGGGACAGTAAACACAGTAGGAATAAACCAGAAACAAGATGGAAAGTTTGCCGGTAAGACATGGCAGAGATTAGCGCAATCACGCTCGTCATGGAAGGAGGTGGGAAAGGCCTTTGTCCAGCAGTGGACTTATAACGGATGATGATGATGATGATGATGATGATGATGATGATGATGATGATGATGATGATGATATCGGACGGTTTCCAGCCAGTGTGTATATGCATATATGTATATTGAACGGAAAATAGGGGTTCAGTTTAGCATTATAGTTACATTGTAAATAGAAGCCCCCTCTAAAACGTGTTTTCCTCAAAGCGTTACGCTTTAAAACATCCCCCTAGATTCATTCAGCATGCATGCCGTATTTGTGCCAAATTTGTTTGAGTTGCGCCAATGTTTAAGGAGGGACACAGTGACAAATAAAACCAGTTATTTTATATAATATATATATATACATATATAGAGTTGTACTGTAAAGGTTGAGTCAAAGCCGGGGTGTAGTGTAAATATGGAATTTTATTGTTTAAATGTTTTTCCGTACATGTTTCGAAGAATTTTCCACATCGGCGGATTGGATATACATCGAAGTTAAGTCTTTTAACAACGATACAGTGTCGGTGAAATGTTTCCAAGCATATATAATGCATGAGCGTATATGTGCGTACATATGCATAAGCTGCTCCAAAGTCTATGACAGGGTTAACAAGGTAGTAATTATTTTGGCGTATAATTATTTTAATTAATTTTTTTCTACGTGAATTGTAGAAAATGTAGACAATTAATAAACCCTTTCCTGACCTTTGTGACACTTTTCATGCGTGTGCTCATGTGTTTGTGTGTTTGTAAGTATGTGCGTGTGTCTTCAAGGCTGTGTGTAGTCGGAGTTGGAGTCCTGAAGTCGGAGTTAGAAGCAGTTATTTGTTTACAAGATGCGGAGTCGGAGTGTGCGTGTGTGTGTGTGTGTGTGTGTGTGTGTGAGAGAGAGAGAGAAAGAGAGAGAAAGAGTGTGTGTGTTTGTGAGAGTGAGTGTGTGTGTGCATGAGTGTATGAGTGATTGTGTGTGTGAGAGTGAGTGTGTGTGGGCGGAGTGTGTGAGTGTATCAGTGAGTGTGTGTGTGCATGAGTTTATGAGCGATTGTGTGTGTGTGTGTGTGAGAGTGAGTGTGTGTGGGCGGAGTGTGTGAGTGTATCTGTGAGCGTGGGTGAGCGTGGGTGTGCATGAGTTTATCAGTGATTGTTTGTGAGTGATTATGTGTGCGTGTGTGTGTGTACTGACATAGTTAGATTTTTTTCACATGTGTAGAAAAATGCCATTTACATGCAAGGACAAAAAAAATGTTTTTCTTTATCTCCCTCTTCCTCCCCCGCAAATAATCCCCCCCCCCAAGAATTTGCATTCATTCATTAATTCATAAAAAAAGATTTCTAGTTTGAAATCTCTCATACTCTTTTTTTCTCTCTAAACCTCACTATTCCTCACACACTCTCTCCCCCTTTCTCACTTCCTCTGTTTATTTCCCTCTTTATGTCTCTCCGCGATCCCCCTTTCTCGTCTTTCCCCCTCCTGCCACCACGTGTCTTTTTCTCTCTTTCTCTTCTTCGGTCTCTCTGTACGGAAAACAGTGCATAGTTTTTATTGTTATTATCAAGTGTCACTATCAATTGTGACCTTCTCTCCTTTATTTAGTGATTATTTTTTTTCAAGAGCGAAATTGAATGGAAGAAAAGAGGGAATAATTTGTGAATTAAAAAAAAAATATTAAAAATAGAATAGAAACTAAAATCACAAAAATAAAAAAATAAAAAAATAAAACGTTAATTGCGATGCGAAGCTTAGAAACGGAATATTATGTGCTTTTTTTACGTGGTTCATTCATGGGAATCTCTTTGTTTTAGACTATCGATATCTATCTATCTATCTATCTATCTATCTATCTATCTATCTATTTATCTATCTATCCATTAGAAACCGCCAATCAGGACTCTCACCGAAACTGTCAATATAGGTTACTTAAGTGTTTAAGCGGGTCTGACTGGCAATTGCAATGTAAGTTTATGCTAAATTGGTTCTCTAGTTTGGGTCCGGAAGTGGTCATGCTTAATTTTTGAAAATTTCAGACTTTTCTTTTTAGTGGTTACTGCCCAACAAAAGGCGACAGAAGTAACTTATGCATTGATTCCAATTTTTTAATTGGTCACCCTTAACACGCCATGCTGCCAAAAGACTCATGTGATAGTTTCTATTGAGTGGCTAACCAAATCTATCTATCTATTAGAAACCACCAAGCAAAACTGTTACCCAAACTGCCAACATAGATTGCTTCAGTTTTTAAACGGGTCTGGCTGGCAATTGCAATGTAAGTTTATGCTAAATTGGTTCTCTAGTTTGGGTCCGGCAGTGGTCACAGTGGTCACAGTGGTCACACTTGATTTTTTAAATTTCAGACTTTTTTTTAGTGGTTATTGCCCAACAAAAGGCGACAGAAGTAACTTATGCATTGATTCCAATTTTTTAATTGGTCACTCTTAACACGGCATGCTGCCAAAAGTTTCTATTGAGTGGCTAACCATACCTATCTATCTATCTATCTATCTATCTATTCAAACCTTAAGAACAGACTTGACCAGCATTGGGCTAGCAGAAGATTTAAGCCTCGCCAGTTTGTTACCAATTAAAAGTAATAGGCATAGACATAGTCAAAAGACCAGATCAAAGATCTTCGGCCTAATGTAATCTATTAATTTATTGTACATTGTATTGTATCTATTTATCTATAATAGATATCCAACGCATTATTGACGCCCATTTCCTGGTTATTTTGAACATAAAGTGTCATTCAAATATTCGCATTTCTTGAGTTTTCGTTCTAAACTTTATTTGAACTTTTCTTCTTTATTATTTCAGATTATAACTGCTATGAGCAAAGTGATTGTTCGATTCTCACCTGGAACTTATTCATTATTCTGATCCACGATCTTAATTTATTTACTCACTGCCAGGGTCGGATTATACTATAAGGCTGAGTAGGCGTAAGCAAAATGGAAAAGGGAAAATGAATTAAACAACAAAACCGTCGAAATAAGAACATTCCTTGATGTGAAGTCTGAGCGTTCACTATAATTGTTAAGATATTGTTAATAATATCTTAAAACTTAATAAAAATGTTCTAACAAATATCTCTTTAAAAAATGGAATGACTATATTACACATTAGCACATAACAATCCACTTTATTCACACGATTGACAGATCGCATTACTTACTTTAAATTATACATGAAACGGGGAGGGGGGTCAAGATGGGGGGCCCCATATTGCTAATAGACTAGGGTATAGGTTAATCTGGTCCTGCTCACTGCTGAAGGGAAACCAGCCAGAATTTAGTTACGATAAAGATGAAGGTAAATAGTAGTCAAAAATTAATAATAATGATTTACAATACTTCATCTAATAAAATAAACAAAATAAAAATAAAATTGGCTTATCGATACTGACCTACCAGTTAATAATAACAAACATGGCGCAGAAGAGATCAGGATATGGAATGAGTTTAAGGGTTTGATTTGGACTCTCGCTTGCTACTGAGTTCCAGTTAGTTGTAAGAGCGAGCCACCCTCCGGCATAGAGGGTCTTGAGTTCGATTCTCACCTGGAACTTATTCTTTATTCCGATCCACGCTGTTAATTTATTTACTCACTGCTGAAGGGAACCCAGCCTGGGTTTAGTTACGATAAACATGAAGGCAAATAGTAGCACAAAAATTATAATAATAACAAATATATATTTAAAATTTAGATAATCTCAGTCTGTTCATATTGAAACCATCCTGGCAACTGTATTACTAAAATCAGCTAGAGTACTGAGGAGACTTGTTATCACTTGATCTCCAGTGAACGTGATTAGTTACTAATGATGTGAAAAACTCAACGAGTACAAATAATATTATATTGAGATGAAAAGGAATAGAAAAGAATGATGAAAAGCGAAGAAGCGAAACAGATAAAAGCTGTTGTCACTTTTTTGTCTGTTTGCTTTTTTTCTTCTGTCACGCTAAAGCAAACAGAAAAGGGAAGGGTGTAAAGCAATGTATGTGTGTACGCGTCTACATCACTACTGATGCTGCTGCTGCTGGTGTCTCAGTAGTAGTACGGAAAACAATCTACTAAATATAGGCATCTCTGATTTTTATGAATAAAATCGATGTTTTTCTCATATTAAAAAAGAAATTCGTTTTTTTACCCAATTCCATTGTCTTATTGCTTTAAGATTATTAAAAAAAATGAAAATGTGAAGAGTTGTAGAAAATGTACAGAAAAATAAATTTCTTTCGGGGTATTTGTTTTTTGTCTGCAATAAATACATCTATACTAAAATATATATTTGTACAATGTATTCATACATAAATAATCCTGTCATTTTTACTATGCTAGTGATAATTATATATGAGAATGAAAAAAAAAGATGTGGAGGAGGAGAAGGGAAAGAAATATTATAGCAACAATAACAGGTCTGATTAATCACTCAATAGAAACCGTCACGTCACCAAAGTCTTTTGGCAGCATGCTGGGGTGACCAATGAAAAAATTGGAAAAAGGGGGTTCAATGAATAAGTTACTTCTCTCGCCTTTGTTGGGCAGTGATCACTAAAAAAAAGTGTGAATTTAAAAATAAAACAAAATAACAAGCGTAAATGCTGCTAGACACAAACTAAGTGACCAACTCAGCATAAACTTACATTGCAAATTCAACCGCCCACTAAAAACCTAATTAGTTGAAAACTAATGTTGAAAATGTTCAGCCCTCTAGCTACATTGGTGCGGCCTGCATACGTGATACATACATACATACATACATACATAGCCAGCCAGACCAACTTAAAAACTGAAGAAACCTATGTTGACAGTTTTGGTTGACGGTTTCTAATAATAATTACAAAGGAGAAAAGGGTGAAGATAAAAGCTACAGATAGATGTCTACGAAAGTGATAATTACAAAGAAGGAGGGGAGAAGAAGAAGATGAGGAGGAGGAGAATGATAATAGTAATAAGTACAAGAGAGGGGGAGAAGCCGATGAAGAATGCCAGCGATAATAACAATTACAAAAGAAGCGTAGGAGAAGAAGAAGAACAGAAAGAGGGGGAAGAGGAGAAGGAAAATGACAACAATATTAATAATTACAAAAGAGGAGAGGAGACAAAGTAGAGGAGGATGAGGGGGGAAATGATGACACTAATAATACTGGCAATGGAGGAGGAGATGTGGTGAAGTAGGAGGAGAAGGATAACAACAATAATAATTACCAAGACAGATGATAAGAGGGAGGAGAAGAAGAAAAGAAAGAGGAGAATGACCGCAACAATAATAACTACGATGGAGGAAGGAACGAAGAAGTATCATGATAATTGTAAAGATAGAAGGAGAGGAGAAGAACGAAGAGGAGGGAGAAAGACGAGAAGACAGACAGCAGAGGCATAGCTAGAGATTTGGAGGCCCCTGTGTGTGTGTGTGGGGGGGGGGGCTTGGCTCCTTGAGAGGCCCCTTCCAACATTTAGTGATATTTGTCAGTGGTAATGCAGTAGGTGAACTATTATTTATAAAGCTTTTGGGGTCCCCTCCATTAGGGGCCCGGAAGTGGGGCGTTTTTAAATACCCCCTTCCTCCCCTCAAATACGCCTCTGACTAACAATAAGAATATTAATTACAATGGAAAAGAAAGAAAGAAGAAGACGACAAAGAAGAAGAAGAAGAAGAATTGGAAGAAGAAGAAGAAGGAGAAGATAATGATGACAGAGAAGAATAGTTGATAGTGAAGATAGGCAATAATAATAGTGACAAAAGAAGAGAGAAAGAACAGAAGAAGAAGAAGAAGAAGAAGAAGAAGAAGAAGAAGAAGAAGAAGAAGAAGGAGATAATGATAATTAGCATTGACCATGATATCCATCTGGCGTGAAGATACAAATAGCAATAAACAAAAAGTAGATATAAGCACTAACAGAAGCGTCCTAGAGAATAGAAAAAGTAAAGGTTTTATGGGATTTTGAAATTCAAATGGATCCTTCAATCCAAATTAGGAGACTATATCTAGTTACCGTGAACAAAGAAAAGCAAATATGTCAGATAACGGATGTCACCGTTCCGGCAAAGCAAAGAGTCAAACTAAAAGAAATTGAAAAGCTGGAAAGAAATCTGGACCATGCCAGAGAACTGAAAATTCAGGACCTTGCCAGAGAACTGAAAAAATCTGGACCTTGCCAGAGAATTGAAAATTCTGGACCTTGCCAGAGAACTGAAAAAATCTGGATCTTGCCAGAGAACTGAAAAAATCTGGAACATGAAGGTAACAGTTGGTTCCGAAGATTCTTGCAAAAAAATTGGAATAACTGATAAAAGTGAAACCATCTAGACCAGGGGCGGCGAACCTTTTTGAGAACGCATGCCCACATTGGCAATAATCTAAAAAAAGAAAAACCCCACACGTACCCATGGGAATCTTTGTGCGGCGGATTTTACAAAATATTTTATGTAGAAAGAGAACAAAATGCCTGAAAACATTCTCAAAGAAGTCTGTTTAGACAATCAATAACTGAGGTGACAGCTGATAAATTAAAGGTTGACGATATACGATATAACAAAAAAGTATATCACCCGAGTGCCAATAAAATGTTTTCGCGTGCCACCTTGGTCACGCATACCATTGGTTCGCCACCCCTGATCTAGACGATAGCATTACTATGATCAGCTAGAAAACTGAGGCGAGTGCTGGAGTATTGAAGAGACTTGCTGTCTCCAGCGGGGGCCATCAGATACGACTGGTGTGAAAACTTGATGAATACAAAATAATACGAAATTCGAACCAAGATTGTGGCACAGAGTACAGGTGCTACAAAATATACCCGACGCTACAAATCATTAAACAAAAAAAAAGGAGAAGAAGAAGAAGAAGAAGAAGAAGAAGAAGAAGAAGAAGAAGAAGAAGAAGAAGAAGAAGAAGAAGAAGAAGAAGAAGAAGAAAGGGGACCCGGACAATGACCACAATGAACTGGTTGGAGGATAGGGTCAATATTCATTTTATTTATTATTAACAACCTTTCCTTTTTATTTGTTAGGCACGGCGTCAAGCGTTCCTTTCACTCCGGTGAGCAAAATCTTTTCTCTTCTTGGCAAATATATTCCTTTTGTAATCTCTCCCACCCCCTTTTTTTTCTTGATAAGCACACGGTCACGCTTGTGTGTATCCTGTCGCCCGTGTCGTCGGCGCGACATACCGGTAGTGGGGGTATTTGACGGTTATTGCTTAGGGATTCGTGTTTGTGGAAACGCCGACATATTTTACAATATGTCGACTTACGAGTATTGTTCCCTCTAAGCCGTGCGTGCGTGAACATGCACACGAGTTTTATTGCAACCAGCGCTCAAATGAAATTAATGTGCGCACAAAAGATTTGAAATTCTGTAGATAGCTTAGTGAGTTTTTATTGAAAAAATATAGATTCACTATGTCGAATTCAAAAGTGTGCACATACTTTTGTCACTGGAAAAAGATTTTTGTGCGCACTGAATACTACAAATTACAGGAACATTGCTTACGAACAGAGAGATTAGGGTCGTGGGATTCGGAAAACTTGGCGTAGCGTAGTGTTTGATTGAATACTTGTAAAATCAGAGAAAGTAAATTCCGGTATCAAATAATTGGAATTATCAGACAAAATTTTTAAAAAATTCAAATCACGCTCTAACCCCCCCCCCCAAATTTCACAACGGCACAGCCTCACTCAATCCCCACTTGCTGTCAGATGAGAAAGCGGTTATTTGGGTAATTGTTATGAGATTTTCCAGCATTTGCTTTCCTGTTAGTCAATAAGTAAAATCGTATTTGTTAGTACAGGTATACCTTGATTAGTGCAGTTAATTTGTTCCA
>VCCN01003404.1:3182686-3194696 GCA_006491835.1 Architeuthis dux
TCATCATCATAGTTTGTCGCGTCAGCCAGCCACTCTAGTGTTGTTTGATTAATGTTTAGCGGGTCAGTGTTAGCTAAAACAAAAAAGGTGAGAGTGGGCAGTTTTGCAAAACGTTTTCAATGTTTTGAACCCTTTCACCACACTCACAAGAGTCACTGGTCTTTAGACCCAACTTGACCATATTTGTCTCCTGTCCAACAAACCCCCACTCTCGCTCTGTTGAGCGTGCACCATTCGCGTCTGGCAAGCAGTGCCCCATTTGGCATCCCTTCTAAGGGGTTCAGCACTGCATTGTTTGGTGTGCACGACGACGATGACGATGATGATGATGATGATGATGATGATGATGATGATGATGATGAAGACAAAGATAGAAAGGAAACAGAAAAAACAACAAATGTCATTTTTGTGAAAGAAAGAAAAGACGAGACTGTGAATCGCATCACAAGTGAATGCAGCAAGCTGGTTCAGAGGGGTTATCAAAACAGGCAAAAACAGAACAGGAACAATGATAGACTGAGAATTATGCAAACGAATTGGGTTCGACCGTGTCGGAAACTGATACGAGAACAATCCAGAGGCTGTTCTAGAAAATAAAAAGAATAAAATACTCTGCGACTGAGATCCAGGCCGTCCATTATATTAAAGCAAGCAGGCGTGTCCTGGTAGTTGTGGGCAATTCATTGTATTGCTTTGTTTGCACTAATCCCCCTTGTCTTTCGTTGCCTTTTTGTTACGACGTTTCGGCCGCTGTATACTCCGGTCTTCCTCGAGTATCTCCCGGAGTGTACAGCGGCTGAAACGTAAAAAGGAAAAGAAGTGGGTCTTTTTCGTTCACAAAAAGCGAACGCCCATAGTTTTAAACCACGGAAGAATTAAAAGAAGAAAAAAGTTTCATTTTCTTTTTCTAGCCGAAAAAGACCCAGCATTTTGGGTGTTTTTCATTAGATGCCACCACGAAAACTCTAACTCCTGGCCCTGGTGGTGACTAACCAAATAGACTTAACAAATCAATTCCCACTAGTTATGAAAATGTTGGTCTGGTGAGTACTAACGAAAAAGACTTGCCCTATATTACTAATTATTTCTTATTTCAAAAAAGCATTTGCCTCTTCTTCGGCCAAAGCTGCAAAACATGAAAACTTGACTGATAGGGAACCTAACTAGAAAGATATACAAGACTGACCGTTTGGGAGAAAGGTTGAAATGTTTTGATTCTCCAAGATCAAATTGCTGCTAAAATTTGACCCCAAACTAACACCACGAATTGAGTTTCTAGTCGACGACTTAATCTTTGGTCAAATCTGTTTTTCTTTTCAGGCTTCCGTAGTTTAAAATTATGGGTAAAATAGCAAGACAGACTTGGCTCTCTAGCTTTGGGAAGGCAACCAGTCTAGGAGAAGGACAACTTTTGTTGTGGCGGCTGGATACCAAATTTGACGTCCTTCCGGAAGTCCCTGCAGTCGAGCTGATCCGAGAGGAGGATCCTGTCGACTGGACATCACAGGATTTCCCCACACTTCGTCCAGGCTTGCGCCCTGTAGAAGTCACTTCAGTGTCGTTCCATTGTCTATCGAGATAAGTAGGAGGAGGCCTTCTCGTTAGCCTAATTTACTGTTAGGTTAGACTGAAAACTGAGATCAACCTATACACGATTTAGTAATGGCTAGCTGGATCCGTGGAAATTTCATGGATGTTGACAATTCAAATATCATTACTCTTGCATGTATCTTTCTGTAATTAAAGTATATAGTTTTGTTAACGTAATTCATTACCAATGGAATGTATCTATATTAAGTACAATAGCATGCAAAGACAAATGAAACTAATATATTTGTTATTATTATTGATTACTTTTGCTATCTGTCTATATTCGTGTGGTCTACTACAACTATAATTTTAAGCTTCAGACTTGTGAGAGGGGAGTGATGAATGAATATCAGTTATATTGAAGGTCGAATGCCTTTAGTTCCCATTCAAGCACAAGCACCCTCTTCCATTCTTAACACTGTTCATTATATTGCAATGATGTGTTGGGAGGAAGAAGGGAAAGGATTAAAGATATGAGAAGAATTCAAATTGAATTGCTGTAAGATACTATGCTTTAGTCCCTGTGGACAGCAATTGACTTTTCGCCTTCACATTACTCGCTTTGTAAGCGGTGAAACATCAAAAGGGGAAAGGAGTAATAAAACTCAAGAAAATGTTAAAACAAATAAATTAACAAGTTTTATTGATGTGAGAAGACACCAGAGAAGAAATGAAAAATAATCACAAAGCGTAACGGTCGTACATACAAACAAGCAGACCAATACATAGGATATTAGATTTAAAACATGAAGGGTTGACCTATACACGATGTCGACTCATACACGTACTTATAGAGTATTTTTGTGCTTTCAATCCAACTATTCCTCGTAAAACTAGGTTTTGACTTTTATAGTGATTATTAGAGTTTAAATGTTACAGTCAATCAATAACCGTCATCTTAGCGTAATAAAAAATAGAAAAAGATATTCGAAGTTACTTTCTCCCGGAAAAATAAAAAGTATTTTTTGTGCTTTCAATCCAACCTTCTTTTTCTATTTTTTATTACGCTAAGATGACAGTTACTGATTGACTGTATAATTTAAACTCTAATAATCGCTATAAAAAGCCAAAACCTAGTTTTACGAAGAATAGTTGGATTGAAAGCACAAAAAATACTTTTTTTATCGAATTTAAGTAACTTTGAACATTTCCGGTGTCGAGACAAAATGTGTCCCTTTAATTCGACAATTTTCAGGCTGCCTGACGTAAACTTGATCCTGCTTACGTGATGATGTTTGCATTTTGTATGCCATATGATACAGTGCTTTGTTAGATTAATCCGTTAACGGATTAGGTCGAAAGACTAGAGTCGACCTATAACCAGAGATGTCATTTCTTGACCCAAATCAAAAGATCTGTTAGAAACTAGGTCGACTTATACAAGAGTACATACGGCATTTTTTTACTCGCTAGTTGAAATTTTGCTCCTATGTCAATTTTTAAGTATTTAATTACATGGATTCTGCGAGAAAGGTAAAGGGGGGAGCAGTGACGGATTAAGGCATGGGCTTTAGGGGCTGCAGCCCAGGGGCCTCCGCCAGCTGGGGGGCTCCAGAGATTAAGTGAAAAGTTATTTCATTTGTGAATGCAGAATCAAAGTATAAGTTTCAAATGGTTCTTCAATGGACGATTGAACTCCTTGTTGTTTGGGTTGTTAACACGACGTTTCGGCCGATCCATTCTTCGGCCTTATTCAGGTGTAATATCCGAATGTGATTTTAATTTCAAAGGAGGTAACCCTTATAACATAGGATTCGGGGCAATCGTCCGAATAATTATTTGAATGCTAATGACCTTTCTTAGACAAAGTATAAGTATTCTAAATTATCTCTTTAAATAGGGCTCTCATGGCAATTGAAAACAATTTACTTATGTTTTGGAGAAATGTGTTTCCAAGAAATTACGCAAGCAAACGTTTGAATTTGAATTGTGGTTAGCCTTGTAAAAATAAATTTAATATTTCTTTAACGGGGGCCTCGCAATACCTGTAGCCCAGGGGCCTACAAAGTCTTAATCCGGCCCGGGGGGGGCAATGTTCCATGTAATCTTTTGTAGTCAGTGTGTGCACAAATCTTATGTTGTGCAATTCTTTCCCGTGACAAAAGTATGTGTGCACTTTTGAATTCGACATGGAATCAATATTTCTTCAATAAAAACTCAGTAGGATATCTACAGAATTTTAAATCTATTGTGCGCACATTAATTATATTTGTGCGCTGGTTGCAAAAGCTTAGAGGGAACTATAGGGGGGGGGTGATATGCACTTGTACCAATGGAAACTGTTCCACATGTATCTAGTTTCATGGCTGGCTTGGTCTGTTTTATATTAGAATATATTATATAAATAAGCTCGGAGCTCATTTCTTTATTCACATTTACGATTTAGGCCGCTCGTTTAGCAGTCGTTCACACCGGCGCCGGGCAAATATAGGTTATCAACTAATAAATGTCCTTATAATTATCATCTTCTCTCGGATATAAAAATTATCCATCATTTGATTTCATATATTATGATGAAATCAACTTGCAAATAATAAGACTTGTTTTTGTTTTGTTAATGTTATTTTTCGAACAAACAGAATGAAACCTACGAATCAACGTGTTGTTAGGAGCTAACTAACATTGTCCATCTTTATTTTAAACCTCATATCCTACCTTAATAGTGGTGGCTGAGTGGGTCAGGTACTTGATTCTTAACCTCAAAGTCGCGTGTTCGATCCGAGATTAGAGCATCGTAACAATGTTATACGTCGGTTTACTTTAGCGTGGCAGACAGACTTCAGCGAAAGAGGGATAATTGCAAAAATGAGGAATAAATAGAATGATCTCCGAAAGAGGAGGGCATAATAGAGAGGATAGTGATAAGTCTAAAAGTGAGGAAGAAAGAAAGATAAATGCAGAGAAAGGAAGAAAGAAAGACAAAATATGAGAAGGAAAAGAGATGGAAGAAAGAATGATGATGAGAAGGAAAATAAAAGAGAAAGAAAGATGATGAAAAAAGAAAGAATGGGAGGAATTTACGAAAAAGAAAAAAGGTGGAAAGAAAGAATGAAAGAAAGAGAGAAGCGATAAAATAAGTGATGGAGAAAGAAATGAAAGAATGAAAGAGAGAAAGGGATAAAATGAGAAAGAAAAATGGAAAAAGAAAGAATGAATGAAAGAGAGAAAGGGGTGAAATGTTAGAGAAAGATGGAAAGAAAAAAGAAAGAAAAAAAGATGGAAAGAAAGAAAGAGAGAGAGAGAAGGGATAAAATAATAGAGAGAGAAAGAGAAAAAAAAGAAAGATGAAAAGAAAGAAAGAAAGACCTGATCGACCTGCAGAAGACTCCGCGTCTAGAGAGAAATAGCTTCAGTGTGGAAACTCCGTCAGATCCAAGTTTAGTGTCTCGAGCGACATCAGAGCCGGCCCATTTTCAAACAAAGACCATTCGTCTCTCCCGAATAATAACAAAAGCCTTGAAACGACGACGACACAAGACCTAACAACTACTACAAGCACAACCACAACAATGCCGATGTTAAGATTCCAGGATATGGAAAGGCATGGGGGAGGGGTGCACAAGGAGGAAATAGATGGCCAGGAATGGTGAGAGTAGGGACGTCAATGTGAGATGGGGGGGTGGATGTATGGGGCAATAGAGCTTGTCGGCTTCCTTGAATGGATAGGCCTTTTTTTCCCTCTTGTCAGGTCCTTTTTTTTTCTTCTTTTGGTTCAATCATTTAGTTTTCGTATTTCTTTCCCCATTTCCTTTGTGATCTTGCCACATGCACCTGTAAGGGAAATAATAACGATTAAGAAAGAAAGAAAGAAAGAAAGAAAGAAAGAGAGAAAGAAAGAAAGAAAGAAAGAAACGATGAGGCAGACATATAAAATATAAAATAAAGAAAGAAAGGGTGAAAGAAAGGAAGAGAAAAAGAGAGAGACGGAGAGAAAGAAAGAAAGAAAGAAAGAAAGAAAAGCGACGAGGCAGAAATATAAAATATAAAAGAAAGAAATAAAGAAAGGGAGAGAGAAAGAAAGAAACAAAGAAACAAAGAAAGAAAGAAAGAAGCGATGCGGCAGAAATATAAAATATAAAAGAAAGAAAGAAAGGTAGAAAGAAAAGAAGAGAGAGAAGGAAAGAAAGAAAGAAACAGACAGATGGGCAAAAATATAAGAAAGAAAGAAAGAAGCAGAGAAAGAGGCAAAAATAAAGGGAGGAAAGTGAGAAAAATGAAAGAGAATGAAAAAGGAAAAAGAAGACATTAAAACTGACAATAAAATAAAAGAAAGAGACAAGGAGAGAGAAATATAAAAAGAAAGAAAGAAACAAACAAACAAAGAAAAATGAAAGACAATCATGAAAGGATAGAGGATCAAAAGAAAAGAATACGCAGCTCAATAGAGTGAACGAAAGAAAGAATAAAAGAAAGAAAGATGAAAAAGACGCAAATCCAAAGAAGAAAGAAAGGGGGAAGGAAGGAAGAAGTTTGGAAAAGAAATATTCAGAAAATGGCAAACTAACATCTCAAATTTGGCAAGTACAATTATGTATTTACTGCTAAGATACAGAAAGATTGTGAAGCGCCAGTAAGTAACCTCCTGTATACTGAGATTGGAAGGAAGAAAAGAAGATCAGCAAACTGAATGAACAGACAGACTAGATAGATAGAGAGAAAGAGATGAACGGACTAAAATAGATAGATAGATAGATAGATAGATAGATAGATAGATAGATAGATAGATAGATAGATAGATTAAAATAAATAAAAGGAGAGATGAACGGACTAAAATAGATATGTAGGTTTGATAGATAGATAGATATGAACAGACTGGGATAGATAGATATATAGATAGATAGATATGAACAGACTGTGATAGATAGATAGATAGATAGATAGATAGATAGATAGATAGATAGATAGATATGAACAGACTTGGGATAGATATGAACAAACTGGGATATATAGATAAAGGGAGGAGACATAAGTGGTCACATAGGTAAGACAGGTGGAGTTAACATTAACAGCACATTTTAACATCAGCAAGATTTTTTTTTTAAGAGAGAGAGAAACATTTTGCTCTCCTCTTCTCCCTACACTCCTTCCTCTCCGCGTTTGCCGCAGTCTTACTCTCCTTTCATTCCTTTCTCCATTCTCTTCTCCGCACCCTAAACCCTTTGCTTCTAGTTCCTTTGACAAATTGAGCCCCTCGCGTCTTCAGCGATCCGGTTTCTTATTTGTTTTCATTTTTTATTTTATTTACTTTTTTATTTTCTACTGCTGACCCCCTCCCACGTTTTCGCCTTGGTTGTCTTTCTTTTTATCTCTCTTGCCTCCCCACTCTACGTCCATCGGAGCGTAGAGGTTTGTGAAAAGCAATGGGTGAGGATAAGTGTGGAGGGGATCGGGGAGTAGAGCGACTGGATGGGCAACTAGTTTGCTTTAACTTGGGATAGGACTACTGCTGTTCGCCCTGAGGTCAAAGGTTTGCGTCAAACAGAGGTCACGCGTGCCAAATTGAGAGGCGGAGTGAAGATTCGTCCTTTCTTCCCTTTCTTTTCTGTCTTCCTTTCTTGCTTTCTTTCTTCATTTCTTTCTGATTGTATGAACGAAGTCTTTTTTCTAATCCTTATCTTTCTTTCTTTATTTGTTGCTCCACTTCCTCTTTCTTTATTTTTCAATTTTTCTTCTTTCTTTCATTTTTCTTCGTTTTCTTTCTTTACCTCTTTTTCTCCATTGTTTCAAGCAGGTTTTCTCTCCTGTTTTCATTGCTTCTTTGTTTCTTTTTGATTTTCATTCTTCTTCTCTTACTTTCTTTCCGTTTTCTTTTCTGTTTTTCTCTGTTTTTTCTTCTTTTTCTTTCTTTCTCTCTTTCTTTCTGAATTTCATTCTTCATTTCTTTCTTTTTTCCTACCTTTTTTTCCCTTTCTCTGTTTTATCTCTATTGTTCCTATTCAGTCCGTTTTTGTTTCATTCTCTCTTTCTTTGATGTTTTCTAAATTTCATTTTATTTTATTTTTTATTTTTCTAATGCCATTCTATTCTTCTTTTCTTTCTTCACTGTCTCTTTATTTCATTCATCTTGCTTTCTTTCTTTGTTTTTTTTCTTTCATGTTTTTCTTACTTTCATTCTTCTTTTATTTTGGCTTTCTTGTTCTTTCTTTCTTCCTTCGATTTTTCTTAATTTTGTTCTTCTCTCTTTCATTCTTCTCTTTATTGTATTACTCTTTCTTTGTTTTTTCCCTAATTTCCTGCTTCTTTTCTTCCTTTTCGTACTTCATTAATGTTCTTCTCTATTAATTTATAGTTTCCTCTATTACTTTTGCTCTTCATTCTTTCTTTCTTTCTGCTTTTCCCTCGTTTTTCTATCCTCTTTTCCACCTTCCTCTTTTTCTTCTTCTTTTCTTTCTTTCTGTGTTTCTCTGTGTTTCTCTTGCTTCCTTTTCTCCCTTTCTTTTCCCTTTTCCTTTCTTCTTCTTCATCTTTCTTTCACTAGCTTTTTTTTCCTTTTTCCTTTTTCTTTTCTCTTCTTTTCTTCGTCCCTTTCTTTCTTCGTCCCTTTCTTTCTTTCTGTGTTTTCCTTGCTTGCTTTTTCGTTTCTCTTATTATTCTCCTTCTTCCTTTCCTTTCTTTCTGCGTTTCCCTTGCTTTTCTTTCATCTTTTCTTTTCCGTGTTTGTTTTAACATCTTGTTATTTGGTGGGGGGGGGGGAGCATTCAACGCGTGGATGGGTGTACACGGCTGCTGCTGCTTTTGTCACTTGCGACTGGCTTGTGCCGGCTGCTTGCCGAGCACGGGTAAAACGGGTCGGGTGGGCACCAGGTAGAAATCGAGTAGATATAATGATGACAGGTGACTCACTCACTTAGGGGTGGGAATAGGGGTACACACACGCACTACGACAGTTGCAATTCGAACATTAACTCCCCCTCTCTCTCGCTTTTTTATCTCTCTCTCTCTCTCTCTCGACCTTTCTGGTTTGTCATCTCTATTTCTCCCTCTCTTTATTATACTCTACGACCTCTTTTTCCTTTTTATCGCTCATATTCTTTCTTACTCTCTCTGTCTTCCAAGTGTCCTGTCTGTCCCACCCCGACCCACTGTTTAAATCTCTTCTATCGTTTATTATCAGTTTCTTTATTCTTTTTCTTGTTCGGATTATAAAAAAAATCCCTCTCTATCTCAGTACAGGTTTCCCCCGCTATCCGAAAGTAAGCCTTTTGTAAGCCGAAATGGCGTAAACGAAGAAACAATTTCCATTAATTTATATTGGAAAAGGTTTGAGCGGTCTCAGACCCCCCAAATGGTGATGATGGTTATGTTAAGCTGGGTCGTCAGATGTTGGAGTGGAGGAGGTATGGGACATTGGGATGTAAGAGAGTGAGAGAGAGAGAGAGGGGGAAGCGAGTGCGCGCATAACAAACGCTGGTCGCTATTTTCGCTTTTCGTCTTTTTTCGTAAAATAAAAAAAATGGAGTAAAAAGAGGTTTCAAAGAGCAGGGTATACCTGTACTTCCTTTCTTTCCCCCTTTTCTCTGTTTCTCTCTCTTCATCTCTTTCTTTCTCCCAACTTAATTTCACCTATGTCATTCACCCTACCTATATTTACGAAGCTTAGCTTAGTACGACACAAGGCAAATGGGAAAGGAGGAATTAAGGGTAGGATGGCTGTGTATCGCCATTCTTCCAAATGGGTCGTCTGCCTTTAAAATCAGCATTCAACATCATGAGCTCAAGCACCGTCCAAAAAGTTGCGATGTAGGGGCATTATGTATTAGGCTATATTTATACCTGGTGGGTAAAAAGAAACTCCTTATTGGAAATTGGTAGTAACTTTATTTGGCTGACCATGTCTGGAGAGAGAAAAGGCGACCACTTTCCTCTCCGGGGGGAAGTCTAGATTATTGACAGAGAACGCTGTTGGAAACAGAGAAACATCAAAGAGGCAGCACATATCAACATGTTGACTGAACGCATTAGTCAGCCAAGTGCGGAGTTCAACCCGATGTGGCTTCCGCTACTCAACAAACCCAAACCCTTACAAGGCAAGGATAAAGAAACACCCGGATCCTCCTTTGAAATTAAAAAGTTCTGTTTACCCCATTACATTCAAATATTACACTTGAGGAAGGTCGAAGAATGGATGGGCCGAAACGTCATGTTAATAGTTTTTCGGACGACCGAACTCTTTCTTGTTGTTTGTGTTAACAACAAGAAAGAGTTCGATCGTCCGAAAAACTATTTGAAACTTTATTTTATTGTTTCACAAAAATACAGCAATATTTACAGAAATTACATATAATTTCTAATAAAGAGTTAATCCCCCCTCCCTGCGGCATCTCAATGTGCGCGCGTGTGTGTGCGTGCGTGTGTGTGCGTGTGTGTACGTGTGTGTGTGTATGTGTGTTACACGCGTGTATTAAAACAGTCCTGACTTATAAATGTATTTACAAACTTCTATCCGTAATTTTTCGACCATATACACACGTAAAATACCCTTGCTACGTATTTCAGTCACCTCCCAATACCTACATACCCGCTCGTTTAAATACTCGCTCGAGCGAGTGTGTCCGCCCGAACTTACTTATATATATACAATATGATGAACGACGACACACGTTGTACCCTTCCTTCCACCTGTTCGTTCGCTGTGCACCTGCTCATGTCTCATTTCAGGTGAACGGGCCTCGTCTTTTGTTGTCTCACCCCTCAACAAGATCAACAACAAAAAACCCCGAAACACACCTGCCCGACAGGCGACGAACTTCACAAAACAACTCACTTGAAGCATAAAGGAAGCCAGAAGAAAGAAGAAAAGGCGGAGATTAGATAAAGAAAGTAAGTGTGTGAGAGAGAGAGAAGGGGGGGGAGAAGAAAAGAAAGAAAGAAGGGAAGAAAGAAATAGACAAAAAATAGAAATAAATAAAGGAGGGAAGAAATGAGTAAAGAAAGAAAGATAGAAACGGCTAAATAGAGAAAAAGAAAGAAAGAAAGAAAGAAAGAAGGGAAGGAAGGAAGGAAGAAAGAAAGAATGAAAGAAAAATGGAAAAGGAAGAGAGAAGAATTCTGAAAGAAAGAAATAGAGAAAAGGGAAGAAAGAAAGAAAGGAGTTAAAAGAGAAGAGAGAATTCTGAAAGGAAAGAAAGAAAGAAGGAAAGGGAGAAAAAGATTATTCCAAAAAAGGAAAGAGAAAATATAAAAACTTCATTCCTTGTAAGAAAACAAGAGAAAGAAAGAACGAAAGAAAAAAAAAACTTTGGGTTGGCTTTTGAGCGTCTACCCCGTCGCACCTAGACACCTTCCCCCGTCTTCTCAGGTAGGTTCAAATGAAAGAAAAATTGCGATAACGGCCCCTTTCTCCCGCACGCACACACACACACGTACTGAAACACTGGTCTACCCGGAGTCTATTCACCCGTATGCCACCCGCTTTCAAAACACTACCAAGTAAGAAAGGAATAGAAATAGGTAGGCGGGTGTGAGGTGTTTTTTAAAAGGACCTGTTAAAAAATCAGCGTCTACTACCTGAAGTGTAAGGAGTAAATGGATGTCGGGTCATCCTTTGTGCGTTCGATAAGCACAACATATTTGTAAATATAAATGGGGTTTGGGGTTTGGGTGTATCGGTGTTTAAGAAATCTGAAAGGATCAAACCATAAGAATAGATATATTTAGCGAACGCCCAAGGTAACACTTCATCGCGCAGGCTGGAGGGTTATTCACAAGACACGCCATCTACGGTCCTACTGCTATAGAAAACCCTCTTCCCAAAGAATCTTCGTATGTATATGTATATGTGTGTGTCTGTGTGTATTTTGTGTTTTTTTTAAACACAATATGTTGAAAGTACACAGTGCTCAATATTTTAGTGAATAAATCAATAGACCAATAAAACAGTATATAAAATGTATATTTATTATGGGATCCGCTACAGATTGCTGCATAAATTGCACGCAGCAATGAAACTGACTGTCAATCTGTAGCGAATCTCATAATAAATATAAATTATATACTGCTTTATTGATGTATTGATTTATTAGAGTGAAATGACAATTCAGAAGACCGTGTACAAATGAGATTTTTTAGTTTATTTTGATGTTTCGCTAGTTCACCCTGGTTTCTTCAGAAAAAGTGATGGAGATACAAGAAATTATTATGTACTGTTATACATAGTCCATGTTCGGCTGTGGGCGGGTTTAGTGATTAATAATTAAATTAAGTGGATATTAATTGTTTTAAATAGTAGAGATTCGGATGATAAGTCTTGAAAGCTGAGTGTTTATTTTTCAAGAGTTTAATATGTCTATTGGCGTCCGTCTCTTTGATAACGCAATAACAAAGTCAAATATTTTAAATTTTGTCAAGACGCTACATTGGTCATCAGGTAATATGTGTAAAGTGTTAATTTTTATATCTAAATATAGCTTAAATATACTAA
>VCCN01003404.1:3432443-3449591 GCA_006491835.1 Architeuthis dux
TGTGTTTACAACACAAATAACAAGGAGTTCAATCGTCCAAAATACCATTTGGAAAAAAAGCAATCAGTTTGGGATTTAATGTACACCTGAGAAGAAAAAAAAGAAAAATTTTGATCTTTTATTGGGCCAAACGCTTTATTTAGGCCTTCTGCAGGAATTAGCTTGAAATCATGCCCGTAGAGTACATTTTCAGTTAGTGTGAGCTAATTTAAGCATAAAAACTAACTTGTTGCAATAATAAAAAGATTTAAAAACAATCAAAGAAAAACTGTCTTACATATACAATAATTCACTTAACAAGTGTCAATAAGGTTGCTTGACAAATTGGGTAATTTAACAAATAACAGTTTTTAGTTAAGACAGATTACTGTGTGTCAGTATAAAGTAATGTAAATGTTATTACTTGCCAAAACTCAAAAAATGTTCCAAATATTGGGTAATTTAAAAAGTTTGTTCTGTTTATCAATAAATGCATTAAGAGCGTTTAGTTTAACCATTAAAGCACTGCCAGGCTGATATATTGGCCTAAAAAGGCCAGCAGGACCAGCTTAAAAACTGAAGAAACACGTTGACAGTTTTGGATGATGGTAGTGTTTCTTGCTAGATGGTCAAAAAGACCATAGCGCTAAAAGGGTTAAAACTAACTTCATTCACGAAGATCACTTTCGATTGTATTACGACAACTGTCCTACGAGCATGCATTGTTTTTAATCTTGTTAAAATTGGTGCATTTTTGTATATTGATTCTAACATTAAGCTTTCATATTTTAAGAAAGGTAAAAATGCAACTGAAAAAAAAACAAATTGTGCAGTTTATGGAGAGAGCACTGTGAATGATCAAACATGTCAAAAGTAATCCGCACAGTTTGATGCTGGAGATTTCTAGCTAAATGATGCTCCATGGTCAGGTAGATGAGTTGAGGTTAATAGCAATCAAATCATGACATTACTTAAGAATAATCAACATTATGACGCGAGAGATAGCTATCATACTCAAAATATCTAAGTCAAGCATTGAAAATCATTCATACCAGCTTGGTTGTGTTAGTCACTCTGATGTGTGACTTCCACATAAACCAAACAAAAGATCTACTGTGATGGGTGATCAGAAGTGAATACTTTAGAACAATATGGAAAGCAAGAGATCATTGGGGAAGTGCAATGAACTAACTGTACCATCAACCAGTCTTCATCCAAAGAAAGTGATGTTATGTACAGGTATACTTTGATTGGTGCGGTTAATTCATTTCAAAATGTTCCGTACTGTTCAAGTCTTATTATAATTTAATGTATTTTTTTTCCAGCTTATACTTAGTTACATTAATTTATACAGCAATACCATAACCGTACTACATCAAAACCACACTATTCAAGGTATTGCTGTATATGGTGGGATTGGAAGGGAGTCTTCTGGAGAAGCGAATGAACGATTTGAACGAGTACTGCTTCCAATCAGACCAATTGAAAGCAGCAATGAACAAAAGGAGTCTGGAGTTAATTAAGAGGAAGGATGTAATATTCCTTCAGGATAACACTAGACCACATCTTTCTTTAATGACCAGGGGAAAATTGTTACAGCTTAGCTGGGAAATTCTCACTCATCTGTGGTATTCACCCAATATTGCATTTTTGGATTACTATTTATTCCAGTATTTAACAGAATTCTTAATGAAAAAAAAAAAAAAAAAAAAAAATTTCAACCCCCTGGAAGACTACAAAAGGCATGTCAAGCAGTTCTTTGCCAAGAAAGATAAAAAAGTTTTCAAGGGATAGAATTATGAAGTTGGCTGAAAGATGGTAGAAGATGGAACAAAAATGGTAAATATGTTATTTTCTATAGTTTTGAGAAGGGTCATTAATATTGAAATGGTTCTTCGGATGACTTAACTCCTTGTTTGTGTTGTAAACAAAACGTTTCAGCCGATCCATCCTTCGGCCTTCTTCAGGTGTAAAATCCGAGTGTGATGGGTTAAACAGAAATTATGTTTAAAGGCGGGTAGCCCTTATAGCGCATGGCCCGGGTGTTTGTGTCTTTGTCCTGTCGGTTTGAGATTTGTTGAGAAGTGGAAACCACACCGGGTTGAAATCTGCACTTATTTTACACCTGAAGAAGGCCGAAGAATGGAGCAGCCAAAACGTTGTGTTTACAACACAAATAACAAGAAGGAGGTAAATATGTTGTTCAACAAAGTTCATGTCAAAAATAAAAACTTTTTATTTTTACTTAATAAACCAATTGAACACCCAATAGAATATTCCTACACAACATATTAAAAAATTTAAAAGATTGTCAATTTTGTTCCTTGATATTTAAAAAAAAATAAAAATAAAAAATAAATTAAATAAACACCCTACATCTTCATTGGTATTCTAAACAGAACCCCAAAATGGTTGATCTGAAATTTTTATAAATATGAGAGACTATAAATTATTATTTTAGGATTTCTAATAGTTATTTACTAAGCTTAACTTATTTTGGTACAAGGACACAAGTATGGGGGCACCCAGTAAGGATTGAACTCACTGTTCAGAAGTATTGATCTTCAACACTAGCTTGCTAACCATAACCTATCCTAATTTTGGAATTTTTATATACCAAGATATTAGGGATGTTGAGGGAAATATCCCAGCTCCAAAACCCAGGAAAGCTGATTTGTTCACTGTTAGCAAAATATGCATATCCTTAGCATATACAATCCTTGAAATAAGTAATCTAGCTACAGACAGCAAAATATAAGAAATGTATTATACCCAAAGATCATAAAAAATCCAGATGGATTACTTTCCACATAAAAAAGATAATTAAAAAAAAAATTATGCATTTTCAATAAATATTTGAAAATTAGTTTATGTAGCCTGTGATATCACGAGGTGGATTATTTGACAAATACGTCAAAACTTGCATTCACTCTTCAAGCATATATAGTGACTCCTGGTGCTGGAGGGAGAAAATGAAACAGTAACCATAAAGTTGCATTTTGGCTCTGACAGGAATTGAACCTGGTATATTTAGGCAAGGTTTCAGTGCCAATAACATTACCATGACTTCAATACTCTGCTTAGTTTTAGCTATTTTCTACTAAGATTAATAAAATATTTCTGGCAATAGGGGAAAAAAAACAAACAAAAAAACCTATATTATTATGCTACTTGTTCCTACTTTCCTTCCTGCATTTGAATGTTAAGCTTTAATTTTAATAAGAGGGTAGGAAGAGAAAGGGGAGAAAAGAGTTAGGTAGTTTACTCATTAAAAAGGTTGGAAGAGAGAGAGGGGAGAAAAAAAAAACAAAAAACGGTAGTTTACCGAGGGGATAATAAAGGAAAGTTAGGTAGTTTACTAAGATTTTTGCATATGAAACTAATCCAGGCTTGTATAACATTTAGATAAAAAACAGACGGGCAACATATTAGTGTAATGGTTAGCAAATCTGCCTCACACGCATACGGTCCCGGGTTTGATGCCTGGTATAAGCAAAGAGTGTGGAAAACTCTTCATTAGGACAATTTCCCGGTGCACTCAGCATCTAATTGAGTAGACTCTCAGCTGTGAGATTAGGGTGGCAGTATCCCTTTAGTGGATTTGCATCCTGCCAAGGGGGTGGTCATATAAACTTGTAAGAATAAAGTCCTAGACTTGTAACTTGTAAGGATAACTAAGCCGACGCATGTAAAGGAGACTTCCTCAACCATTTATACTCCAATGGGAGTTGTCTCTTAAGAGACAGATTGCTGGGCAACAAAGATTGGGAGGGATAAGGGAGCGAATGAGAAGATAAAAGCAAAGAGTGAGCGAAGAGCCGAGGCACAAGATAATGGAATATTAGTTGTCAATACACTTGGAATTCCCACGGGTCCAGTTAGTTGGTGATTAAACAACATATTTTTCAATTTTTTACCTATAATTTGTTTTAGGAAAAAAAGGGATTGTCAGTCATCGGGAATTAATGCCAGAATTGGGCTATTACAAGTATAATGCGAATGCACTGATTTTTCCATAATAAAGCATTGCAAATGATTTTACTATAGAAATGCATTAAATATCAGGAAAAAGATGTGGGGAAAAAAAAAAAGAAAGTTTTCTCTTAATAGTCTTAAGCTTTTAAACTAAAGATCTTTCCTACAGAAATGTTTTTATTATTTGTCATGTAAGTCAATTATTCACTAATAACTGTTAATGAGCGATGATCAGAGGGATTTATGTTTTACACAGAATTAGATCTTATCGTATTAGAAGTAAAAAGATTTTCTTGCAGGGATCATCAGTTGTTTGCCATGGGAGGAAAGGAATATATATATATACACACACACACACACACACAATGTTATAAGATAAACAAAGGAGAAGAGAATTTTATTTTTCTGATGTAGGTTGGTCTCTTACCAACCTACATCAGAAAAATCAGCAAATGCTCACATTCACTATATTCATTAATAACTTGAACTGGTGAAGAATGTTTACCAAAAACGAATTTTTAATATAGCGTCCAGTTTTCTTACAAAATACTTTAATGGGTTACCCCCTCCAATAATTTTGTGAACAAGATGTTTTTGCTATAACATTTTTTAAATGAATCTAAAGGATACATAATAAATAAAAAGAAAGCTTTCCTTTCAAACCCTAAAAACTGATTTTAATTTTATATCATGGTCAATAGGTTCAATTAATAATAATTCTTGGAATTAATTTTCACTTCATAGACATTATTAGAGACCACAATTTCTTTTCCTTTAAATAGGAAGTGCGGTCCCTAACTTGTAAATAGCAATTTTTAGACATAAGAGACTCGTCTGGAAATGAAGACGAACACCTATGTTATAATCTTTATTGTAAATGGTTTATTAGGACTAATTTCCTCGTCTTTGAATTAATTTTGACTACTACATTACCTACATCTTAATTTTTTAAGAGGGAAGCCTTCAAGTCGGGTTTACACCCAGCTGCTATACTACTTCGCCACGAAAGCTTCATAACAAGTAGAAGTCAAATCCTTCTGATAAAAAGGATGAGAGTTCGAATCTCACCGGGAAAAAAATAAATAAATAAAAAAAATAAAAATAAAAAAGCTTATTCTTTATTACAGATTTGCATGACGACCAGAGTTGTGGTAAAAACGGTTTAAAAATTAAGCTAAAAGGTAAACATAAGACACAATTAATTCAATGGGTTACATTACTTCATCTAATAAAATAATTCCTCGGCTTTGTTGTTTGTTTTTCACAGAGGAAGCCAGAGAGTAGACGGCCTATACGTTGTGAAAAACAAACAATAAAGACGAGGAAATGGGTCCGACTAAACCACATACAATGATTAAGACACCTCGTCTACAAAATCCACAGTTATCTTTTATGGTAGTTTAAAAATAAAGAAAAATTCAGCAAAAAAAACAAGGCACTAAGACAAGTTTAAATTGGCTTAAAATTAAAATAAAGGATTTCTCACAAAAAGATAAACGGAGAAATTCTTTAGACATAAAAACAAATCAGATTTAGATTTAATAACTAAACCAAACCATTTATTAAATTTATAAGCAAAAACATATCCGTCATCATTATTAATAATATTAATGTAATGACGACAAATGTTTTGCTTTGGGTTAGAAAATAAAAGATTAAAATTTAGGCCTTCAAAGAAAAAAATAAGGAAAATGTTTAATTAGAATTTTTATAAACATTTCCTTAAAAAAAAATTTTTTTTTAAAATAAAAAAAAAAATATCGATGTTTGTCTTTGATAAAAAACAAAACAAACGTTAAAATTTTAGGTAGAGAAAGAATAGACTTTTTAATTGTTATATTGTATAAAAATACTAGAAAAAAAATAGGGGGAGGTTTCTTTTCTTCCCCCATTTCTTACTTTTACTTCAATGACCATCGTTGAAAATTAACAAGAAAAATTGTTTCATATATAACAGTATCTCTATTTCTTTGATACAGTTTCTAAGAAGATCAGAAAATTTGGAAATTAAGTTATAAAACTAGGGAGAAAATAAGAATGAAAGGTTTAGAATAACAACCAACTAGGGTATAGGGTCTCTCCCGGTGTCCCTGACCATCAAAGAAAAAAAAAAAAATAATTTTTTAAAATTTATTTATTATTTTTAATAATAAATAATAAAAAAAAAAATTGGGGTAAGATATTATTTCTTGAAATTTAAAAGAAAGGTTCCAGTAAAAAAAAAAATAAAAAAATTTTTTTAATTTTTTTTTTTTAAGATAACTATAGGAGAGAATACTTAAATTTAAAAACAAGGATCTGAGCCAACTTTCGGCATCGTACAAATAAATGACACATGATTATAAAGAAAAAAAGCCCAAGGGGGGTCCAATTCACAATAGAAATCATCTACTAAACAGACCCCCCTTTTTGGTCCACTCTGTATACATAACACAGAATATGAAAAGGGGTTCTTGCCACGTTGTCGGGAAAAATCAAGTTCCTCGGAGCGGAAAAGAAAAGACAGTGAATGGGTAAACAGACCTCGCTGCAAGGTCCCGGGTGCTTAAATGGTTGGTCGGATTCTTGCTTAGTCTCTGGAGTATCTCCGTCGATGGCAAAAATCAAAAGAGAAACCGCAAAACATGGGAGAAGTTCGGTAAAAGACTTACCGGAGAAGACATGCACAGGAGAGCGCCATGTTTCATATATTACGTGTAGTTACGTGGGCGAATCTGATTGGCCAATCTGACCTATGGTACATTTACAAAGCTTTTTGCACAATACCCGATTCTAATCTACGGATCACTATAATCGCCACAATGAACGTCACGAAAATCCTTCTCCACCAGACAACTTCAAGATATAAAGGATGAAGATAACTCTGAAAAATATGCTTGCTGGTCACCAACATTTGATTAATAAACCAGAATTGTGGTTAACTCTGTAAATATTCATTATTCTAAAAGTGGTATGTGGTGTGGGGTGTAAATTGCCAAATTTTAGCATTTGGCTTTGTTTTCTCACCAACTCTAAAAGATAATTGAAAGTAAAAAGATTCGGGTCTTTTCTAGACTTTTAGTCACCAATGAGTATTATATTACACCATTAATTGATTATTTTGATGAAATGATGCTGAGAAGGATTTTATTAGCTGCGATGGACATTGTGTGCGGAGAAGTGGTTTTGATAAGAATATTCTGTGTTGACTTAACCTGGCCATCAGTTTTTGGTTCACTACAAGGATTGGACACCAAGAAACTATGAGTGAAGCAGTGGCACTCAAAAGACACAATGGTTTCTAAGCAACTTGCCTTAACATTCTAATATCTGAAAATTTGTTATTTGTACACTTTTCTGCTCTCTTCTGGCTTCTAAGCAATTTACTCCAACATCCTAATATCAGAAACCTTGTTACTTGTACACTTTTCTGCTGCCTTCTTGCTTTTAACCAACTTCCCCTTGTTATTTATACACTTTTCTGCCTTTTTATGGCTTTTAAGCAATTTGCCGTAACATTATAATATCAGAAACCTTGTTATTTGTACACTATTGTCTTTTAAATTATTGGAGTTTGGGGGGTTTAACCGTGATTAGGGTTTCCCTGACTTGAATGTGTGAAAGAAGAACAACAATGCAAACAAATTTTGGTTTTCCGTATATCCAATCTTTTAATAACAGTGATAAAGAGCGGAGAAATAATAGGAAGAGAAAAATAACAGTTGTGTCTTTTTACGAATGAAGTGGATTCACGGGGTGGCGGGTGGGGACTTACATTTTAGAAGCAGTTCCGTTTTACAAGTATTCAAATGTTCATTGTTCTTTTTTGTAGTATAGAAAGTTCATTTTACTGGAAGATGTAGTAGGATTTGCGGTTTCTTTGTTGAGACATGTAGATTACTGGCAGGCGGAAAGCTCCACAAGGTCTGTTAAATCGTTGAGGTGAAAAATTCTGTTTTGGGGAGTGCAGAGTTTGTCTGACACAGTAACATTGTGTTTGGCTATTTTGCCATTGACTGCTTCATGCTGTTAGTAAAAAGAATCTTGAAGGGAAGAAGTTGTTTCTTTGTGTTTTTGAAAGTGCAAAGAAATGATTCGTGCGTGTCGGTCATTTTGTCCGACACGCTCTATTGGGCAGAAGCCCACAGCGAGGTCTGTTGCCTTCAAGGTCTGGGGGAGAAAGAGGCCATTGGCAGATTTCAAATCTCCTTCATCCAGCTATGGTCTCATCACATGACCCTTTTTTCTGGGGCTTCGCATTGGTTGAATTTTGACCAATGGAAAAGTTTGTATTTTTAACCCCGGAATATATTTCCAAGATGGGGTAAATCATTTTTTTGGAAGGGAGATACAATGAATTTCTAATAAAACAACTTTCCATAACATTTTAATATCAGTAATCTAGTTATTTGTACACTTTTCTGTCTTCTAGCTTTTAAGCAACTTACCCTAATGTCTTAACAAATCAGAAACATTGTAATTTGCTACAGTTGTGACTATGGAAAAACAGACATCTGACTTGGCATAATCTTTTCTTTAATTTTTTAGATTTAGCAAAACTTCTGCTGCTCCCGCAGATAATGGACTGGACACATACATGCACACATTGTAAACTATCCTCCTTTCAGATTAGTAATACACTATGATGAAATAATGCACACATGTAACACATTGAATGTTCAGAAGAGACATAGTTCTTGTCTTTACAATCAAACAATAAAACAACTAGCATTAATTACATACATAAATTAATTTACTTGGTAAAACCAGCTAGAACTAGCATTCCAAGGGAAATTATGAATCACTGCCACCCATATATGCTGTGTTGGGGGTGATCAATTAAAAAGTTGGAAAAAGGGCTGATCAATGAATAAGTTACTTCTCTCGCCTTTTGTTGGACTAAAAAAAGTCTGAATTTTCAAAAAACAAGCGGGCACAAACTAGTGACCAATTTAGCATAAACTTACATTGCATATTGAACCCCCCTTCTAAATACCTATTAAGGGGGTAATTTTCAAAAAACAAAAAATTCATTTTCCCTACTCATTGAGGCGAGTGTGTTTGCAAAACTTCTAGTTTCTACTTCTACTATGAACGGTTAGGGCTGGGAAAAGTTTGGATACATACATAGATACATATGTATAAATGAAATCAAATGATGGATAATTCTATATCTGAAAGAATATGATAATTATAATATATAATAATTATATGACATTTATTAATTGAGAACCTATATTTGCCTGATGCCGGTGTGAGCGACTGCAAAACGAGCGGCCTAAACCGTAATTTTGTGAATAAAGAAACGATCCCCCCACAGAGTTTGTTTCTTTATTCACATTTACGATTTACATTTTACCCTCATTTTGCAGTCTCTCACACTGGCGCCGGTTCTCAACTCAACTAATGTCATTATAATTATCATATACATATAAATGTGTGAACTCATGAATAACCTAAACCCAGCAATAAACCAGTGTTGTGGGTAGCAGTGATTAATACATGCTTCCCGGATAAATTATTGAAAAGTTATATCTGATCAACTTTGATGTCAATACTGGAACCTCACATTTGGCTTCCTGTTCTTTGTTTTTAAGGGATTAATGATAAAATTTATTCTAAAATATTCTTGAGATTGTAAGGTTTCTTATACCTAAGTCTTGTTGCTGGGATGTGTGAGTGGCCATGTGGTTAACAGCACAGAGAATAGGATTGACAAGCCAAGTTCAAACCCTGAGACAGTTTGCGTTCGCTTCGCACTAATGCTCTTCCTCCCTGCCAGCACTTCATGGCCAACATGGCAGGGTAAGCTCTCCTTCCATGTCTTACACATACTTTGGGAAGGCCTATGTCCAAACAGCGGACTGTAAAGGCTGATAAAAAACAGTCTTGTCACTGGCACACCACAATGGTAGACAGCAAAAAGGGTGTGTAAGTGAATACATGAATAATCCTGTCTCCAAATTTACATTACCTGCCGTAGAAGTGGCAGCAAAATAGCTGCTCGATCTATTGTCATCCTTGACAGATAGAGGCCAATGATTTAATGACGGGAAATGCATTGAACATTTTTATATCCTGGGTATCAGAACACCTGTCCTGAAAGGGTCAGAACAATAGCTGCTCGATCCATTGTCATCCTTGACAGATGGAGTCCAGTGATATTATGAAGGGAAATGCATTGAACATTTGTATATGAAAACCTGATACTGCTTGCATGAAAAACACCAAAAAAATAAACACCCTCGAGACAACAAATAATAAAAACGTTAAATATTTTACAAACATTCTTGTCGCTTGAATAAGTATTGTGTTCAGTTTTGCTACTCTGGCCTTAAATCTACGAGGTGCAGATGGCCAAATGGTTAACAGCATGGAGAATGGAATTACCGAATTGAGTTCAAACTCTGGCTGGGATAGTTTGCGGTCACATTGCGCTAATGCCCTTGGGAAAGGCATGAATCCACTCCCCTCCCAGCTACAGGTAAATACCAGGGCAGTTGGAGCCCTTTAGCTTTTGTAAGGCAGTCCATCTTGGGAATTGGCCTAGCACCCCGGCCCTGTAAGAACCCACAGTTGCTACAAACAATGATCGGGTCTCCATGGATCGTTTGAGAAATGGAGACAAAATCATTGCCTCATGTGTATGTTTGTTTATTTGTTTATTTTGTTTAACGGCACATCGACCCTTGGTGGGTCATTTAGTGCCGAATTCAGTAGGGGGGGGGGGTCCCATGTCCCCATGACTAGAGACTTGAGGGGGGAGAATCCCAAATCCCTGTCACTGAGACAAATGCCACGAGGACTGGGATAAAGGAGGGGAGGGGGATCCCAAAAGCTTCTCAGGACGAATCCAGAGCAAGCTAATGATGATCGCCTCCTGACCAGTTGGCCAAGATATCCTGTGCAACTTCTCCCAGGACGATACATGAGCATGCCACAAGGACCTCCGAAGGGCCGTGGTTCTCTGAACTTCAAGGCCATGGAAGTTTCGAAGAACAGATACTCCACTTTGATCCTAGCCACTGCCAAGATATCCTGCGCAACTTCTCCCAGGACGATACCCAAGCATGCCACAAGGACCCGCAAAAGGGCTGCAGTTCTCTGAATTTCGAGGCCATGGTGGTTTCGAAGAACAGATACTATACTTTGATCTTAGCCAAAAGGCCCTCATGTGTATGATTGATTGATTGATTGATTGACTTGTTTAGTGGCATATCAACCCTTGATGGGTCATTTAATGCTGAAATCAGTTTAATATTAAAAAAAAATAGAGTCTTGCAACTTTGGTGAAAGGTTATTTTTAAAAAACTAGTGTCTTGCGACTTTGGTAAAAGGTTCTTTTTTTAACTAGAGTCTTGCAACTTTGGTGAAAGAAAAAGTGGCCCCTGGTTGGGGGGGTCTTACCCCTCTGCAGGGGATGCAGCCAACACATTTTAGGCCACAGCTGACAGGGCCGGCCTCATGTGTATCGCACAATACAGGGGCAATTGAGTCTTAGACAATCATGTCTCATCCTGCCCGCTGACAGTTGACTGTACTGAACTGAGCTTTAAACAATTCAGTATTTGAAGAGTTAACAATTAGAAAAACTGTCAACATAGGTTTCTTCAGTTTTTAAGTTGGTCTGGCTGGCTATCTGTGTATGTATGTATGGCACGTACAGACTTCACCAATGGAGCTAGAGGGCTGAAAATTTAAAAAATTACTCCTTAGAAAAATTTGTTTTTTGTTTTTTGAATATTTCCCCTCTAAATATCTTTTTATTGGAGATTCAAATTGGTCCCTTAGTTTGTGTCCAGCAGCATTCACACTTGTTTTTTGAAAATTCAGACTTTTTTTAGTGATCACAAAATGCATTGATCACCCCCTTTTCCAATTTATTTAATTGATCACCCCGAACACGACAAGCTGCCAAAAGACATTGGTCACGTGATGGTTACTATTGAGCGATTAACCAGACATGTTTTTATAGCACATTGGGCCTCCATATAAAGAAATATTAAAGGTTTTTGCTTTATAATTATTTGATATGGAAATCTAAAACCCTGACAAGTTCATCATGATTGATATTTGAGAAGGTGGAAATGTTTAGTTAAAAGGAATTAGGTTCTTAGTCATTGATTTCAGGAAATGATAAAATATGATGACGATGACATCATTGAAAGAATATGAAGTAATGAGTGTTCAGAACATTTGAGAAGAAAGAAGAATGAATGAGATTGGGAAAGAAGATAAAGAAAAAAGAATTTAAAATAAAAGAAAGAGGTAAACAGTGACATAGGTAGAGATCTGGGGGGTTGGCTTCTTGAGGGGCCCCTTCTAACATTTAGTGAGATTTGCTGAAAAAGGAAAGTTTGCAATAAATAGACATGCACTATCACTTAATTGCTGAAATAACAATCCCAAAGGCTGAATTATTATTTATGCAATTCATGTATGTACAGATATATCCTTGTTACTGAATTATGTCAGAAGACATGCACTAGGTGAACTATTATTTATAAAGCTTTTTGGTGCCCGGGGAGGGGTCGTTTTCACCCCCCACCAAAAAAAAAGGAATAAAGATTAGAATAAAGTTAGAAAGTTGAGAGAAAGAGAGTATGTAAAGATAAGTATAGTGGGGTGTAAAGAGAGAGAGTAGGAAAAAGAGAGAGAAAAAACAAGTATATATCAAGGGGGAAGAAAAGACAGTGAGAAGTTGAATCAAGCAGGAGATTGAGAGAAGGAGAAGTAATAGCAAAGGATAACAGATAGAAAGAGAGAGGATGGAAGTAAGAGAAGAGGAAAAGAGGTAGAGAGAAGGAGAGTAATAGAAGAGAACAGGGGATAGAAAGAGAGAGAGAAAGAAAGGTTAGTAATAGAAGAGGGCAAGAGAGAGGAGGGAGTAATAGAAAAGAGGAAGAGATAGAAAGAGAGCGATGCAAGTAATAGAAGAGAGTAAAAGAGAAAGAGAAAGGAGGAAGGAACAGAAGAGGACAAAGGATAGAAAGAGAGAGGAGGACTAATAGAAGAGGGCAAATGATAGAAAGAGAGGGGGAAGTAATAGTAGAGTGGTAGAAAGAGAGAGAGGGGAGTAATAGAAGAGAGTAAGAGAGAGAGAAGGAAGTAATAAAATAGAGCAAGAGAGAGAAGGGAGTAATAGAAGAGAGAAAGCAATATAAACAAATAGGGGGGGGGAAGAAAAGGTCAAGTGATAGAAAGTGAGAGAGGGGGAAGTAAGGATGAAAAGAAGGTGTAAAAAGAGAGTGGGTACTACTATAGTATGTGGTCTATAACAGTATCTGAAGTCTACAGTACTTTAATGTGTGGTCTACCAAGACCCCCACCTGACCCGATTACTAAGAGTAGACCACTAGTAACAAGAGACACATGACTTGTATATTCCAACTAAGCATAATGATAGTTAATTTTTTGGTCAAAACTTGAAACAGATTTCAAGTGTACACCACCAACAAGGGAGACATGACTGGTACATTTGAAACCTGACCCAACTGACCCAATTACTAAGGCGGACAAAATTAATATCAAAACATCAGTCTTAACAATTTTACCCTCTACAATACTGTTGAGTAGGATGACCTAACCGTCAAAAACGCACCGCATCATAAGGACTGAATTGATCGATCACCGCTAAAGAAGCTTTTTTTTTACTTTCGTACTAAGCTGGTACGGCAATGACTGTTTGAGTTTTAGTAAATAACGATTATTTAAAAAAATCTTTTTTTATTAAATCAAATATTATAAACCATTTTTATTAATTTTTGACTTCTATTTATCCTCATCTTAATTTTTAGTAGTTTTTTAAAAAAAATCACAATGTGTAAAATGGTTTAATGAATAATAATAGCTTTTTTAAAAAAATGATATGCAAAGAGTATATCGTTAAAGAATTTAAATGTATATAATAAATGATGTGATACAAAGTGTATGTCATTATTATTATGCTATTATTCAACATTTTTATATGTTTTGTTTATACGCTGTTCATTAATAAATAAACAATTTTGTTTTTTTATCATCTCACAGTGTAAATATGCAAGTCTATAGGTAGACCGCAGGGGATAGTAGAAATGTCCTGGTAGACTACACACTTATAGTAGCACCAAATAGTGATAGTCACTTGAAAAGCAGACAGTGAGAAATAAAAGATTTGAAGAGTAACAGAAATCTGAGTAAAAAAAGAAAGAGTACTACAAGAAAGAGTATTACAACGAAGAGTATAATGAGGAAGAGTATTACAAGAAGCAGTATTACAAGAGTACTACAAAGAAGAGTATTACAAGAAAAAAGTATTACAAGGAAGAGTACTGCAAGAAAGAGTATTAAAAGAAAGAGTATAATGAGGAAAAGTATTACAAGGAAGTGCATAACAAGGAAGAGTATTACAAGAAGCAGTATTACAAGAGTACTGCAAGAAAAAGTATTACATGGAAGAGTATAATAAGGAAGAGTATTACAAGAAATAATATGAGGAAGAGTATTACAAGGAGTATAACAAGGAAGAGTATTACAAGAAGCAGTATTACAAGAAACTATATAACAAGAAAATGTATTACAAGAAAAAGTATTACAAAAAAGAGTATTACAAGAAAGAGTATAACAATGAAGAGTATTACAAGATTGTATAATCAAATTAAAAAGTGAGAGAGGGCAATGATTTAAAAGCTAGTCTCTCACACCAATTCACTATTGTTTTGACTTTGAGGCTCACTGCTGCCTCACTACTATATCCTTGTGCCAGACTAAGCTAAGTTTAATAAATAATTTTGGTATATTGCCATGGAGCAATGGTTAGCAAGCAAAACTAATCACACAGACCATCACTACCGTAGTGAGTTCTACCCTCACTGTGTGCCCCACAATTAAAGCCTTGTACCACACTAAACTAAACTTATTAAATATCAATGGACACCACATTGTGGAATAATGGTTAACAAGCTAGTTTTTCAGACTCTTACTAATGTAGTGAGTTTGTTCCTCACTGGGTACCTTACACTTGTAGCCTTGTGTCAGACTAATCTTAGCTTAGTAAAACAGGTCTGATTAGTTCCTCAATAGAAACTGTCATGGGACCAATGTCTTTTGACAGCATGACATATTGGGAGTGATCAATTAAAAAATTTGAAAAAGGGGTGATCAATGAATAAAATACTTCTCTCGTCTTTTGTTGGGCTGTGATCATTAAAAAAGTTCAAATTTTCCAAAAAATCAAGTGTGAACACTGCTGGACACAAACTAAGGGACCAATTTAGCATAAACTTACATTGTAAATTGAAACCCCCACTAAAAATCTATTTGGGGGTATTTAAAAAAAAAGAAAAAGGTTTTTTTTAGTCATAAGAAGAAGCAAATGTTTAAATTTCCAGCCCTCTAGCTCCATTGGTGGGGCCTGTACGCTTGATATATATGTTGACAGTTTTGGTTGACTTTTTCTAATACTCTGGGTGTCTTTCCGTGGCATAATGGTTAGGATTCCCATCTCAGAGAATTACTGCAATTACAATTGTAGCCTGCTGCCAGACTTAGCACCTCACTGTGGAGCAATGGTTAGCAAACTAGTTTCATAGATTATCACTACTATAAGGAGTTTGATCCTCACTGGGTGCATAACACTTGTACCCTTGATCCAGATTAGGCTAAGTTGAATAAATATTCTGGGTCAGGGCCGGCCCTGGGATTCCTGGCGTCCCGGGGCAAGCTGAATTTTGGAGCCCTTTAAAGTATAGTATTATCTTATTTATTTATTGTTTTACAGTGAGAAAAATAAGTACATGGGAATAAAAAGTTTATTACAATAATTAGGTAAAAGAAAATAGTTCTGACATATCATCAGCGTTTCAGATCATCACTTGATGATCTTACCAGATTCATTATTACTAGCTGAAAAAACCCTGCTCTATCGGGTGGTTTTCAGCTAGTAAATGTATATAGCTGGATGCCCGTAATCGTGAAACAATTGACTGAAGAATAAATCAATAAATCCACATACGAGTAGTTTACGTCTCCATCTCTCTCTTCCCACCCCCTTATAAAATAATCAAAACTTTCACTTAGTAAATCATTTCGTTTCACACAAGCAGCCGACAAAAACTACCTTTTTTTTTCTGTCTATTATTAACAATCTGCTACCTTTCTTTCTTCTCTCTAACTTTCTTCCGTTTCATAGAAGCAAACGTAGATGTTTTTAATTACCATGACAACCATTTGCTTCCTTTTTCCACCCCCTCTTTCACCATGACGATAGCTCATTCCATTATTAATCCATGGGGTGATGAGGCAGTTACCAACGAAGCTCTTATGCTATTAATTTAGAGGAGATAACAAGGAGAGTGTCCATATTCCTGAAAAATCTGACTTCACATCAGGGAATTTTCTTATTTTGAACATCTTTGTTCTTGTTGCTTCATAAATTAACCGTAAAATTCCTACATTATAATAAACTAAATTTCACTCTTGTTGTCATACGGCCGTCGGCTGGGGCCTAGAATACACCAACTGCATCCCCTGCAGAGGGGTAAGACCCCCCCAAACAGGCACCACCAAAGTCGCAAGACTATTTTATAAAAAATAACTGTTCAACAAAGTCGCAAGTCTCTAATTAAAAAAAAACAAAAACAACTTTTGACCAAAGTTGCAAAACTAATTAAAATAAAAAAAACAACCTTTCAAATTCGCAAGACACTAGTTTAAAAGAAAGATAAAAAATAGAAAGAAATAACCGTTTACCAAAGTCGCAAGACACTATTTTGGGGATTTAAAACTGATTTTGGCATTAAATGACCCATCAAGTGTTGAAATGCCGCTAAACAAATCAATCAATCTTGTTGCCATATAAATGTTAATTGCCGCTGTCAAGGTGTGTGTGAATAAACCACTGTAAATTAAATAAGATAAAAGAGCAAAAAAAGGTAAGTTTCAACAGTGTATTTTTTTGAATGAACTCATATTAGAAGAGTAATAACATTTTTATATACAAAATTCAATTAAGATACAGAATAAAAGAAGGTAATATGTTTCAACAACGAGCAACAAGAGTAGTGAAATTTAGTTTATGGTAATGTAGGAATTTTACGATTAATTTAAAGCTGTTATTAATATTGTTAAACTAGGATGGGGATGAATTTTCCGAAATCCACTGCTATGAACTATTGGAGACAAATGTTCTGTAACTGGTCACATACAGATAAACGGAAACAGACTTTTAGTATTATA
>VCCN01003404.1:3450418-3463710 GCA_006491835.1 Architeuthis dux
ATCAGCAAATTTGTTACCTTTAAATGGAAGAGTCCATTGTTACGAATAGCGGGAGAAAAAAAAAAAGAAAATCACACTGTTCATTATATATGTGGATTAACTTAACATACGTTGGTACTGAGAGATTCAATGAGAATCAAACCCACTAACAATGTCCAGCAAGTTTGGCTTGCTGGTCATTGCTATACTACATGTGCATGATTATTTATTTTTAACTGCGGCGAAAGTTCTCTGAAATCCAAAATCTTTTTCGTTCTGACCAAATTTGAAGTGGTTAATAGCGTTCATAAGAAAGGAAGGACAGAGAGTGGGTGAAGAAAGAGCAACATTCTTTTTTTAAATCAATTCTCAAAATAAAAAAAAATAGAAAGAGAAGATAGAGAAAGAAAGAAAACGGACTATACAGTGTTAATAATTAACGTGTATATATATATATATATATGATAATTATAATGACATTTATTAGTGAGAGCCTATATTTTCCAATGAATTATATTGCATTTCGGACGATATTTTCGTTTTATTTTTGATGCAATGATTATTTATTTTTGTTTTGGCTGCTTTAACAGGGATTAACTTGAAAAATCAATTGGAAACAAATAGTTTTATTACAGAAACAAATATTGACAAATTTAGCCAAATGTTGTCAAAAATTGTATAAACAACGTTGTAGGTTTTGAACAGTCTGTTCTTTTTCTTGTTTTCATATGATTTACTAGTTAATGCCAGTGAAAAAATCATGGATATATTTTCATTTCTATGAGAAGATTTTTTTAGAAAAAAAAAATACTGAATTCGTATCACTGGAAGAGTTCATAGTTTCAAATGAGTGGGCTGTATTTCTATCAGCAAAATTCTTACCGTAAAGTGGGAGAGTCTATTGTCATGGACAGAGAACCATAAAAATCATACTTTTCATTATACGAGTACAATGCACCAGTTCGGCTACTTAGAGGTCACATACAGAATCAGACTTTTAGTATTAGATAGATAGGAATCAGATCACTTATTTGTTGTTCTTTTATTCAAAAACTAACTTGCTATGGACAGACATTTGGTGAATTATAGCAAGGGAAAATCAGGTCAACAAGTAAACCATCTTAGATTACAAGATATTGTCTAAGTTTAACAACTCAGCATTGTTATCAGTGGGTATGTCATTAGAATTGAAGTAAGGAAGTGCACAGTTTAGGTACCAACTGTCATAAACTGTACTGTTCAGAAGCTGAAATATTTACAGTTTTTGGACACTTTTCAATGGTGTTATTGTTTTTAAATCAATAGTTCATATTTTATGTAATTAATAAAATTTATTTTCTATAGTTTTGAGAAGGGTCATTAATATTGAAATGGTTCTTTGGACAATTGAACTCCTTGTTATTTGTATAAGTGCAGATTTCAACCCAATGTGGCTTCCACTTCAGCAAATCTGTGGCATTGTAGCCAGAGGTATTGAATTAAGGTATCCCTAAAATGTGCTAACTTAGAGTGCCAAAAAAAAAAAACACAAAAAAACAATAATAATAATGAGTGGTCTGTGTTTGTGCTCAGCTTGATAATCATCTAATTTCTATCTATCTATCTATCAAATTTAATATATATGTGAGAGGGTCTGGTTCATCTTACCGAACGTTGATTGGTCACTTTTTTCAGAGTGTACTATTTACCATAAACACTGGTTAACTGTTTTTTTACAATTTGCTTTTTCGAACAAGATTTTAAAAATTAAAAAAATTGGAAGTAATGGTTTGTGCTTTCAGAAATTGTGTCTATGGTAAATAGTACACTCTGAAAAAAGTGACCAATCAATGTTCAGTAAGACCGACTTTCAGTAAGATGAATGCCACCCTATTTGAGAAGGTTTGTTTGTATATCCATCTTCTCCTCCCAAACGACGCATTGTAGCTAGAGGTATTGAAATAAGCTACCACTAAAATGCACTAACTTGAAGAATGCAGAAAGTTCCAGATGATTTGCAACTTGATAATCATAGTGAGGGGGTCTTCATGTGTGCTCACCTCAATAATAATCATCTGATTTCTATTCATCTAATCTATGTTTGAGAAAGTTTGTGGGTATGTCCATCTCATCCCCCCAAACTGTGCTTTGTAGCCAGATATATTGAACTAACTTGGAAAAAAAATAATAAATAAATAAAATCTGGGTGAATTACAACTTGATAATAATAATAATGTGGGGTCTTCGTTCATGCTCACCCTGATGATAATCATCTGATTTCTATCTATCTAGCTATCTAATTAATATATACTAGCTGGACATGTGAAAATTCCACGGGTGCTGACAACTAAGATTATCCATTATCTTATACCTCTGCTCTTCTCTCACACTATGCCTGTATCTTCTCATTCTCTCCCTTATCCCTTCCAATCTTCGTTGTCTATCCATCATTTTATCTAAATGTTATACAAACATGGATGAGTTTCATATGCAAAAGTTTTCCTACCCCCTCAGTAAATCTTTCTTTTCTCCCAAACCTTCAGTAAGCTACATAACTTTCTTTCCTCCCCTCTTATTAAACTTCACGCCGCCTCTTTTTACCCCTTTAGTGAACTAGTTAACTTCTTTTTCAATAAACTACCTAACTCTAGTTTATAGTAATAAAATAACATTTTTAATAAAATAGTATTTTAATTTATAGTAAAAAAATTAATCTGCTTTGCTAAACCAAATCTTAACCCAAATTTGTTACAAACTTGTAACTCTGTAACATAATAAATACGAAGAAATGAACGAAGAGAATCCGTTTCATAAAACAGTCTTGATGCCTTACGTTTGCTTCATTCAAATTTCCGCATTCTAAAATTCTCTTGTGATTGGTTATGTGGTCAAAAACTGACCAATCAGAGCATAATTGTTGTATGCTGTGACAAGCAGATTAATAGTATAGAAGATTATGAAAACTTATTTCTAGTGAAAATTATGATTGCAGAAATATTGAAATTATCAATGTATGAATTCAGCCATATTTAGAATTAAAAAAACAAGTTAAAAATTATAAACATTCTTAAAAAAAATAACAAAAGTAAGGGAGATAATTACGGTTTAATTTTTTTTACAATGAAATGAAAGAAAGAAAGAATTATATAACATGAAACTGAGCCAAGTGATTTTATTAATTCTTTGTTACTGCAGGAAATAACACCGGAAACCTTGTATATTTGAAAGCTCTGATTTTTGTTCGAATGGAAGTATAAATTGAGTTCATCTGTCGACAATTTACAGAAATCTTATGATTTAGATAGGGGTGATGTGTGTTTTAATAGATGAAGAGCTAATGTTCTTATTGTCTATAACAAAGCTTTCCAAACTGTGTATCGTGACACTTTAGTGTGTCATCAATAATCTCTAGGTGTGTCGGAAATTAAGTATAATTTTGTATATCTTTCAGCTCAACTTCTGGGATGACATTATATATTTGGATTGGCTAACAAAACTTAAATATCGCCAAAAGTTTTATTTTTTCAAAAGTGAGTCGCCAATGCAAAAAATTTGGAAAGCTCTGGTCTATAACTTTGAGAAGAGTCATTAACATTCCAATTTTTGTTCAGATAATCAAATCTTTTCTTCCCATCTTTGATGTTGTCAACACAACGTTTTAGACGATCATTTCTTCGGCCCTTTTCAGGTGTATAATTCAAGAAAAGAGGCAAACCTTCTTTTTCCCCAGAAGAAAAATTGTGGTTATTAATATATTTCAGCAATGTGAGGTAGACAGACAAAACCATATCTCCAACCAAGCACTCAGGCGATTCAAAACTATACACAGGAGAATCTGCTTTGCTAAAAATCACATTGTGTTGAATATCCGTTCTAGCCAGACATATGCACTCATCTGACAAGCTGATATATGCTGCTTCCTTCAACTTTGTCACTCCCCAACTACTGCCTGTAAATTATCTGGGCCGTATCTTAATTATTTAAATGCAGTTGATATTGCAATAAGAAAGTGGAGAAGTTGTGATGTGTGACATTTTAGGGGTTTCATTTTTTTAATTAAAAGTGTATTGAGCATGTTTAGAGCAAACAGTATTTGAATACTTAAATATAAGACATATTTTATAAAAAGCCAAACAGTCAAATAAATATCTTAGTCAAGTCTTGAGATAGTAAAATAGTATATCATGGTTGTATTTTCCTTAGACGAACCAATAAAAGGTGTGGCAAGGATCCGTGCAATTAATATTTTTGTTGTATGATCCAATTCTGTGAATACCGACCTGAGGACAAAGAACCAGTATAAATGTTTATTACAATGATAGTAGCTTGAAAAGTAAGAAGTTTTGAAACAGTCTTTCACATTGTATACTAATTCTTTATATCAGAAATTCGGTACAGTTTGGTGGTATTTTCATGTAATTCAGATTATCTCCAGGTCACATTTCAGAGATATATATATTGATTGAATTTCTTTTTTAAAAAAAATATCCTATAACCCAGTGCAGGGTCATTGAGGCACCACAGATGATTTCATCATTGGTGTGTCAAAGGAAAGATAGCCTGACAGAGCCCATCCCTCTGGCTGGTTTGGAATCAGAGTTTGTCTCCTGGGCTGGTTGCCACTGATAGCAAGAGCCCAATTTGCCCTACTATAGCTGTATAGCTTGGGGGTGGGGTGGGGGGAAGAGATGGGTTCATGCCTTTCCCAAGGGCATTAGTGAGAACACAAAGCTGTTGATCGTTTGGCCACTACGCACTTCCAGATTGATTGAAATGGGAACTTTGAACACGGAATGAGTTTACAATGTGAATTAACTCTTAACGAATTATCCCGGATATATTTGTTTACGCATTTTGTGCCTTTTCAGAACATCATGCGTTAACACAGTCATGAAAAAGAAATGGTTTTGGATGGAAATGGATCATCCCGGATATATTTGTTTTCGTATTTTGTGTTTTTTCAAAACATCACGTGTGAACACGGGTATGAAGAGGAGATCAGTTTTTAGATGGAAATAGAAATGTTCACCCACTAGAGTATTTTTATGCATGTAAGTGTATTGGAAAAAAAAAACAAAAAAAAAAAACAAACATTAACAGACCTTCCTACAAGATTTTCTTTGGTGTTCAGAATTATAAACTAAAAAAATCTAAACCAAATTTTTAAAAATCTAATTTTATTTATAAAATCTGATCATTGATTCAAGAAAGATCAGATTCAAGTGTTTTGTAGCACCAACAAACGTAGAACATTTGCATCAGTTTTGAGGATTGCTCGAGTCGATCAAACAGAATCTTATCAGTCTTTTAGTCATTATGTATTGAAAATATTACATAAAAAAATAGCCCAAATTAAGAGTTTCCTTGATGAATAAAGCCAAACCCACATCTTTGGTTTATCACACTTGAATGAATTTAGTATAAAATGAGTAATAAGAAAAAAATGTCAGGAGATCAAAAGAATAGAAACAATAAAGCAAAAACCCAAATAAAAAACCAGATAGGTAAGTTATAATAAAATCTTATTTTCTGCAGTATGTGGATTTTAAACAGGTAAAAAAAGTTCTGGATGATGGGCTTTATTCGTGATGGTACAATAGGTGATTTTCAAATACTGTTCATGGCTTTCAAAAAAAGAAAAAAAAAGAAGCCATTTCTTTAAAATTTTAATTTAATCAGATTATGTTGTCACTGGGTGTGTTGTGATTCTGAAATAGACAAGAAAAAGTTAAATTAGCAAAAAGTATTTAAGAAGAAACAATAATAATCAGAGAATGTAAAAAAGTTAACTAAAAAAGTCCAATACAAAGTTAAATCTTGACATATCTGATCACTTTGTACAAATAACACAAACGGGTATTTGTTGGTATAGTATTATTCTGAAGTTTTTTTGAATCATCTACACAATGTCCAGGTTTAAATTTTCGACATTCACTAAGCATAGTAAATATCGAGTTACCTCCCTTACATTTACTGTAAAAGCTGCAAATTTCCATTTACCCTTTTTTTTTAGATGCGCTACGCTTCTCTACCAGCGATTGTTGTCACTGACTATCTGACAAGTCGACATATCAACTTATCAATGTAACTTTTTAATGACGTAATAAAAGAATATTTGTTTGTTCTTTTTTAAAAAATCAATTCTCGAAATCAAACTGTGATATATGGTTGCATTCGTTTTTTTTTAAAAAGCTAAGACATTTTTTTTACCATCTCATATCGCAGTGTTTATTTTTAACATTTATCTGAACTCGTGTTTAAATAGCACATCTATGGTCTGACTATCAGGCTTGTTTAAACTACAACAACTGGCTTTTTAAAAAAAAGATTTATCTAAGCAAATATGAAATTCAATTAAACATTTTGAGTACAGTACTCAAATGTGGTGTTTTATTTTCTTAGTTTGATAATTAAGAGTTAATGTTACAATAAATATTAAATATAAAAGCATTAACTGTTTTATGCTTAAATGAGGCATTATCTCAAGTGTTCGAATTTGAGAAAGTGGGTGTATTTTGGGTTTATGTTTTTCATAGTAAAATTGTTAGTATTAGAAGCTGTAAAAACTTTACGACTGATTTATTTTAAAAACTACAACTGCAGGCATTTTTTTAAAGATTTATCTAAGCAAATATGAAATTCAACTAAACGTATTGAGTACAGTACCTTACTGCATATCATTTTAATTATGTGTATATAACACATAATTAAAATGATATGCAGTAAGGTACTGTACTCAATACGTTTAGTTGAATTTCATATTTGCTTAGACAAATCTTTAAAAAAATGCCTGCTGTTGTAGTTTAAAAAAAAACCGGAAATTCGCAGCTTTTATAGTATATGTAAGGGAGGTAACTCGATATTTACTAAGCTTAGTGAATGTTTAGACCAGTGGTTGGCAATCTTTTATCTTTTTCAAAAAAACTTTTTGCCGGTGGGTCAGTATTCAAGTAGAAAAGAAAAAAAAATTGAATACGAAAGTGAAAATCTTAGCTCCTTAGCAGCCGATAGGGAACGTAAACAGTGTCTCATGAAAACTGTCCTAATAAAAACAGCCAATCTCAACAGTAAGAAATTCAATGATTGCCACAAATTAAGTGTGTTTATAGCTGAATATGAATAATAGTACCCAGGATGACAATAGGTTTTTTTATAAATTTAATTAAACATCTTTAATAGTATATTTTTTATTTATTGTTTATTTAGTAGTTTAATAGTTACTATTTAGTATTTTATTTAAAAATGTTTTTTTTTATTTTTCTTAAAATATCCAGGAAACCAGATTCATTAAATTCACATAAATTTATTTAAAAACATTCACGAAAACACAGCCAAGTTATTTTTTTAATCTTTTGTTTAGGTTAAAGCAGCACTGATAGTACATAGGGAGGGTTGACTCATACACACACGCTAATTAACAAGCTCCAACTTATTAAAGTTATGATAAAATGATTATGATCAACTTCACGCGCAGTCCCAAGCCAGGTCAAGAAGGTATTTTGTGAAAAGAAAAGAAAATTGTTTTCAAATGTTTCATTTCCATTAGATGCTGTATTGAAAACAACAGTATATAAATAAAACGTTTTCCGATGATTTGAATCATAACATTGTGAAATTTATCACTGGTAACATTCAGTACGGCTGTGTACCTAGTCTATCTATATGGAATCAATATATATCTCTGTATTAAAAATTTAATAGTTGTATCTTTGATCTTTTGATACAGTGAAGGTGGGCTCCACGAATGTTGACCATGTACAGTATATTCTAGTTGTTGTTTATGGATGTGTATCTAGGTGTCGGTGGATGGTCTGGGATCTGCTCAAGAAATTTTCCCAGAGAAGTCTTGAAGCTCACTAGTTTTGTTATTATTTTGGAATGGGAATACAGTTCCAAAGTTTTGGTCCAAGCACCGAGATATAGTTTTGGTTATATATTTTCAAGAAGAAAGTAAAATTTTCTTACTGGGGGTCAGTAAAAGTTTCTGGTGAGTCACTAGGTGACCCCTGGGACATAGTTTGCCATCCACTGGTCAAGACCCATGTAATGGCATCTACCTAAGTTTCTCACCAAATACAAAATTCTATAATTATTATCCAAAAGTGAAGTTAATTACAATCCAATCAGTAATACCTAATCTTTGTCAAATGAATATTTAAGATCAGCAATTAATCACTGCTACCCACAACACTGGTTTATTGCTGGGTTCTGACATTTATATGTATCTATCTACATATCCAAACTTCGCCCAGCCCTAACCGTTCATAGTAGAAACTTGAAATTTTGCATTTGAGTGTACGTGCACACACACACTGCCCTCAATGAGTAGGGAAATTTTTTTTTTTAAAATTCCCCCAAATAGGTTTTTAGAGGGGGTTCAATATGCAATATAAGTTTAAGCTAAATTGGTCAGTAGTTTGTGCCCGCTTCTTTTTTGAAAATTCAGACCTTTTTTTAGTTATCACAGCCCAACAAAAGGTGAGAGAAATAACTTATTCATTGATCACCCCTTTTTCCAACTTTTCGGGAATGCTAATTCTAGCTGGTTTTACCAAGGAAATTTATTTTTATTACAGCTAGGTCATCTCTTCATTCTAACATTCTTTATAAAAAAACTGAATAAAGCATGCTTATTGAAGAGAATGATTTCTTGTATACCTACATACACTCTTCTTACTTTAACAGAAAAGTGCCCTTTTCATATTTATATTCAATAACCTCTGTGTGGCACTTATCAAGATTTATTGTCAATAAATTTATGACAGTAGGCTGCCACTTGTAAAACTGTGTGGCTGTGAACAGAGTCATAAGTAAGTTTGATGAAGATCAAGCTATTTCAATGTAGGTAATTCTAAGTAACCGTGCTAGGGTAAAATAAAGTGAAGTTCAAATTAAGCTTACCTCTGTTATGTGTTGACTGCATTTACAACTTTGTATGGATTATTCCATTGTTCAAGATTCAGTTCCATATGTTCGGCAAGATTAGCAGCATCCCTAAAAAAAGGAATTGCAAGGAGTCAGCTTCAACCAGTTTGTATTGTGACATTTATTATGTTATATTCATTACTCTTGAAATACAGGATATGAAAATAATTGAAAATTTGAATAAGTCTATTACCATAGTCTATTACTTATTCTTATTAGAAGTCTATTACCATTGGTTATTAGGTTCGCCGACTTCGTTGAATAAAATAATAAAAAAACAAAAAAAACAAAAAAAACAAGCTGTTTATATAGCCTTGTATGATCAGGTTTTGTATGTTTTCTTTATCTATCTTTTAACGGCAAAACCCAATTTATGCACACGCACTCTTTTTCCAAATGTATCAACTAAATATATCAACTTGTGTATAATATGTATATAAATTTCATTTGTTTTTTTATTACTGTTAAAAATCTTGTTCTTCTTTGCATTCCTTTTAAAGATGCTTTTATGTGGATGTTTATAACTTATTGCTTACTACCCTTTTTGTTACTAGCTACTACTATAAGGAGAGGAAAGCTAAAACAACAATGCTAAAGACTTCTCTCAAAGAGCCATGTCATTGCTGATTGTATTCTATACATATTTCACCATTACAACTGGTAAACTTCAAATTACAGCCCATGGCCTCATTTCATCCGGCCTGCCAACTTCATTGAATATGTGACGTTGCATACAAATATTATATGTTTTCTTTATCTATCTTCGGTTAGCTAACAATAAAATTCTATATTAAAAAAATAGAGCAAAAGTATCATTCTTGCAGTGGACTTGATTCAATGTTTAACAGCTAAAAAAGTTTTAACATTATGTATTCCTGCTGTTTCCTATTAATATACACAAAATTTGCTGTTTCCTATTAATATATATAAAATTTGCTGTTTCCTATTAATATATACAAAATTTGAATCACAATTTGAAAATATTTTGTCCCCCAAAAAAGAATTTCATAGTTCTCATTGATTGATAGTACATGGAAGTTTATGTAGGTACAGTATCGCCCATAAATAAGTACACCCCTACCACTATTTTATAGAAAGTTAATTTTCTTCTAAACCTAAAGGATTTTATTATATCTAGTGTAACATTACACAATCAAAACGGACATTATCAGGTATTATTTATGATCAAACTCTACAGCATTGTTCCACTAGAAATAATAAAATCCTGCTAGGTTTGGTTTAGAAGACAATTAACTTTCTATTAAGTGGTAGGGGTGTAGTTATTCATGGGTGATACTGTATGTTTGGTTTAGAAGACAATTAACTTTCTATTAATAAGTGGTAGGGGTGTAGTTATTCATGGGCGATAATGTATGTTTGGTTTAGAAGACAATTAACTTTCTATTAATAAATGGTAGGTGTGTACTTATTCATGGGCGATAATGTATGTTTGGTTTAGAAGACAATTAACTTTCTATTAATAAGTGGTAGGGGTGTACTTATTCATGGGTGATACTGTATATACTTCTAACATTGAATAAAGTAATATAACAAAAACAAGCTGTTTCCATAGCCTTGTATGATCATTGTTTCATTTTTATTCGCCTTGGCCCATAAGGCATTAAAATATTTCTAATCCGACCCACTCCAAAAAAGTTTGCTGACCCCCGGATTTAGATCATGAATCACTAAGTATCAGTATATTTGGTGGTGGTAAACAAATTACATTAAAGTTAACAACAAAAATGAAATCAAAGCAGAAATGTTCATCTTTTTTTGCTTTTGTGAACCTACAGACAAAAGAGGGATGTAAGCATGGGTTAATCTTTTTTTTTTTAAAGAATAAAAGAATTCTAAACCAACTTTCAGAAAAATATAAATCCAGTCAACAACTTGCATATACAAAATTAGGTACACATACAATAGTGGGGTCCAAACATTTAAGACAAAAAAGTTATTTCCCTTGAATACATGGACATAGACGAAATTAATCCCTTACTTAAAAATTGTTTTCGAGAGTCTTGTTTGATCAATCGGTGTAGCAGAACCTGCGTATAAAGTTGCTGCCAAGGTGGATGCGGGTTCAACCCATGTACAGAGCTTGTTTCTTTATTCACATTTACGATTTAGACCACTTGTTTAGCAGTCGCTCACACCAGTGCCGGGCAAGTATAGGCTCTCAACTAATAAATATCTTTATAATTATCATATACATGTATACCTGTTTGTATGTAGCTGAACAATCAAATGAAGACATGGAATTTAAAATCAAATCTACAGAAATGGCTGAAATTAGAGGTTTATTTTAATAAGCCCATAATATAATACCTACTCAGATATAAGAGCTTTATCAGCTTTCCATCGTAATTGGTTCTTGTTTGGTAATGGTGGATGATAAAAAGTACAGAAGGACTTTTTTGTGCAGCTAATACCAAAACGACATGGCTGCAAAACAAAGGGAAAACTTTCAGTGAAAAGATATTTCAAGAAAAAAATCTAACATGGAAGTTAAACATTTATTGGAAAAAATAAAAAGACAAGATACTTCTATGAGCAAAATATATTACATGAATCCATGTTCAAATGTTACCACATTTTTATACCATTTCATTTTCAGACCATTTGATTGATATAAAGCTGACAAATCAGCACAAACTAAGCAATATTTTTCAGCCAATAAAAAACAAGGAAACTAGACTCCAGAAATAAACGTTTCTGGAACCTCTAAAAAGCTATAAATAAGAATTCTGAACTTTGTTAGTCGGTCAGCATTTAAACATAAACATGACTATGCTACACACAACAATACCTTGTCTTTTATTACACACACAATACAACATTTTAGGCTTGAACATTTTGCTCCTTGATGAATTTCAAAGTTTATCAACAACTCCTTTTTTCTATTTTGAATGCCGAACTAACATTTCCTAAACATGTACAAGCATTTTTACGACAACAAACGTTGATGCCTATTTTCTCATAGAAACTTTTAATGGCAAAAGCCAATTTATGCACTCCTTTTTAAATATATCAACTTGTGTATATGTATATTAATTTCATTTGTTTTTTTACTACCGTTAAAATCTTGTTCTTCTTTGTGTCCCTTTTAAAGATGGTTTTAGGTGGATGTTTATAACTTGCCGCTTATTACCCTTTTTTCTACTAGCTACTACTATGAGGAGAGGAAAGCTAAAACAACAATGCCAAAGACTTCTCTCAAAGAGCCATGTCATTGCTGATTGTATTCTATACATATTTCACCATTACAACTGGTAAACTTCAAATTACAGCCCATGGCCTCATTTCATCCGGCCTGCCAACTTCATTGAATTACCCCTTTTGCTACTAGCTACTACTATGAGGAGAGGAAAGCTAAAACAACAATGCCAAAGACTTCTCTCACACACTTTCGGCTAACTACGGTATCGCAGAGCCATGTCATTACTGATTGAATCTAATTGTACTCTATACTTTTTTCACCTTTACAAATGGTAAACTTCAAGATATTAAATTGTAGTTAATTCTACTTAGAAGTTCTTAGTCAGATATTTTATTGATTAGAACCTAGGCATGAATCCACTAAATACTTTTCTTTCAAGCTAAATTTGGGTAGGCATTGCTTTTTGAGGGCAAGTCCTCTATTACAGTAGAATTGACAGATGCAAACAGATTTGCTTTATTATTTGGATCCTAATCGTTCTGCAAAGTCCCAAATTACACAAACTTAGAAAAACAAATATTGGATACAAGTTTTATTTTACTTAACCTTGAAAGGTACTTTTTTTCACCTGCATTTAACTTGAATCCTTTTCTAAGAGTATTGTGCATAAATTAGAATGGATAACTGATTAAGTTTTATATCAGGGGTTCTCAACCTTTTTGGCATCACCGCCCACTTTCACATGGAACATTTTTCCATCGCCCACCTGTATAGTAAATATTTAAAAGGATAATAAAAATTCACAGATTTCGCGTTACAAGATTCTTTAATTAAAGGAATGTAAAGTAGTAACATCAACTGTTTGACACACACATACTGTTTTTAGATATCAATGCGATCCCTGTGTCTGGTGCGACACAGCTAGTGCAGAAACATTGGGGTTAAAATTAGAAATATGTTGCTGTTGACTCATTTTTTATTGTCAATTACAGACTTTAATACTCGAAATCCTATACTGCCCACCATTTTGTCCACAGTTGATATTGCCCACTGGTGGGCGATATCGCTCAGGTTGAGAAACCCTGTTTTATATCAGCAAAAGTAACAAAAAAAGGTTTCCAGCTCGCACATTTGTGGCTTACAAAAATACATCTATGAGAGACATATATAATGCACAGTGCTACTTTCTGTAATGTTCATACCATTCAAAATGAAGATTCCCCGTTAACAAACTTTACTTGAGAAATTA
>VCCN01003404.1:3492622-3504905 GCA_006491835.1 Architeuthis dux
TTGATTATAGTAAGTGGATAATAATTTTTGATTCATTTGAAATAAAGTGTTTTGGACTGACTGATTTTGATAGCATTATCCATGATTATAATAAATGGCTTCCTGTGTGTAGATAGATAGATAGATACCATACGTCCCGGGTTTGGCTGGGACAGTCCCGGTGTCCCATCCGGTTTACTAATTTGTCCCAGTTGACACTGAATTGTCCAGGTTTTTGATGAAAAGTATTTCTGTACCTAATCTCAGGCAAGTTATGGAATACATTTTTTGTTTACCAGGTACTTTTGCCCCTGTTGAAAGAGTATTTTCAATGATGAATAGCATTTGGTCTCAAGAAAGAGGTCTAGTGAATGAATCAACAGTAAAAGGACTGTTGCATTGTAAACTCAATATTGACTTGAGTTGCTGTGAGTTCTTTGAAAAAATAAAAATTAACAAAAACTTTTTCAAGAAAGTTCATTCAAGTGAAAAATAGGGATGGTAAAAAAAAAGGTGAAAAATTAATGAAATTTTAATGTTCCTTGCCTTGCTGAATTTAAATAAATGTTAAAGATATAAACTACCAGTATTTGTGTCAGCACTAAAGCTTAAGGGAAGTTAGGTTATGAAAGCACTTCTTTATTATACAAGTACCAGTACCCAGGGGCAAATCCAGGGAGTCTTCTGGAAGACCCTAAGAATGTTTCCGAAAATTCTTATTTATACTGTTTTCTGAGCATCTTCCGAGTTTTAAATCTTTTCGTCACAACACGTGACTGTGGTGATCCAAATATAAGCATTGTCTCCTGTTGTAAGTGGAGCTCTCCAGATGCTGGATTGGAGCTGTTATACAGTATAGATTACGAATCAGAGAATTCCTTTTAGCGAGGTGTGAAAATGTTGTAAGCCTACAGCTCCAAACTCATATTGTCTTTTCATTACCCAGCGCTGGATCCAAAGTTTGTATTTATAGAAATAAGATACAATAAAGATTGCCAGGTGCAGGCTGGATATTCTTATATTGTGTTACAGTTCTCTAAAGCCAGAAAATATTGCTTTGTTGTTCCATTCATTATCATCTTTTAGCATAAATTGGGTTATTGTTACCTTACCCGTTTCAAAATGGCCACCATTCCAGGGTTAGCGTTTTTAGTGTTAACGTCTTATTCTGAAGCTGGTATGGTGACCATTTTGAACCAGGAAAGGTAAATTGCCATAAATTATATGTAGTTTATAAGAGAAATGTATATTTTCAAAGATAATCACATTTAAACTACTTGATGTTACTGTCAGTTCTAACTATGTTTATTTGTTCATCAACGTGGGGAATAATATTATACAGGTCTGGTTAGTCACAAAATAGAAACCGTCACATGACTGACATATTTTGGCAGCATGCTGTGTTGAGGGTGATCAATTAAAAAATTGGAAAAGAGGGTGATCGATGTATAAGTTACTTCTCTTGCCTTTTGTTGGGCAAGACGGACACAAAGTAAAGGACAAATTTAGCATAAACTTACAGGTCTGGTTAGTCAAAGCAAATTGAACCCCCAAAACCAATTTAGGGGGTAATTTAAAAAAAAACAAACAAAAAGCAAAGTTTTTTTTATAGACATAATAAAGAATAAATGTTGAAATGTTCAGCCCTCTAGCTCCATGTATGCATGATACATACATGCCAGCCAGACCAACTTGAAAACTGAAGAAACTTCCGTTGACAGTTGGTTATATCATCAGTCCTCCAGTTAAGACTGAAATTAATCTCTGATCATGTGTCTTACTAGCCAAATACCTGTCCTATGGATGGTTATTCGGCTAATTTTAATTATTAAATGATTAAGTTTAATTTTTTGGCAATATGAAATATATTTTAGGACAATAAATATATAGATTCAAAAGTAAAACCTAAAATAAAAAAAAATTACATAAAATTTACTCTAACATGAGTTTTAATATTATTTTTTCAATATGAAATATATTTTGAGAAAATAAATAAAGATTCATAAGTGAACCTAAATGTGAGTTGGACATAATATTTGTTGGCTAATTAATAACTAAACTTAAAAAAAAAAATAATATATATATCGACAAAAAGGTTTGACAAAACATGTTCGCCTAGATGAAACCTTTGTCAACGAAACATCTAGATACAGTTTCATCACCTATCAGCAGCAGTTTTGATTACATATACTTACCGTAGCTACATTATAATAAGGATTTAGAGCACTTATTTACATTTCATTTTTTAAATTTATTTATAACAAAAGGAATGAGAAGTAACTTATTCATTGATCACCAGAGTTTTCTATAATCTCAGAGTATGCTGTTAAAGTTTAAATAGTGTATGTGGGAAAAATTCTTTTTTTCAAATGACAAAATTAAGTGCAAACATTTGAAAAATGAATTACTACTTGATTCAAAAAACGTTTGACTGCCCATTCTACCAGGTCATCCCATAAGTAATGTTCAAATTTAGCGTCAGAAAGAAAAGAAATTCCTGTTAATGATTGAACCTACGTTAATGAATAATCAATAACCTCCTTCCAAGGATTCACAAGCTTTATGTTTTTGTAAAAATCTTTTGGTTTGGAGGAAAAGAATGTATAGAAGGTAGTTTCCACCTCTCCATGTATTTTAAAAACTAGTCTATCAAGATGGTTCTGTAAAGTCCGCAATAGCTGGTAATCAGATGGATGAAGATCTGAAGAATAAGGAGGGAGTGGAATCTTTTCAGATGTGATCTCTGCTCTATTGGGCTGTGCATTATCCTTATTATAATGTAGCTATGATAAGTATATGTAATCCAAAGTGCTGAAACACCACACCTTTGCCAATGATCAAATTGGGCTGCTTTTTCTTCAAAGCAGTGTTTAAACCCTCTAAATGCTGACAATAGATGTCTGCGCTAATCATTGACTGATAGCAACTCAAAGTGGACAACACCAATGCAATCCCACCAAACACTTACCTAAACTTTCCTTGGATGGAGTCCATTTGGGGTTGTGCCTCCACTAAGCCATTGTCTGTATTACTTTATATTCTTGTAAAATATCGATTTTTCATTAGAAGTCACTAATCTGTCCAAAAACAGCAAGATGATTCCACGAGAATGCAAAGAAATGCAGATGTCCACAGTTGGATTCTGTCATATCATGGAGAATCCATTTTCCAAATATACGCAACTCTCCAAGTTGTTGCAGATGACGGTAAACCGTTGAATAGCTTGAATTCAATTTTTTTAAAACTAATTCTTCAACAGTAAAACCAATATATTTCTATAGAGTTCATACAAAAGTAGATCATTGTTAAACTCAGAATGACCTGTTCGTGGCGCATCTCTCAAGCTGAAGTCACCTTTTCTAAACCTTTCAAAACATGTTTGACAATTTCTTTCATTTAAAGAATTTATCCCATAAAACTTTTGGGTTGCTTCTGCAGCATTATTGCTTTTCTAAAGTCAGAGCATTACATAGCTTATATGCTCTGTAGACATGTCCAGCTTCAGGAGGGTCAGGTTAGTTGAATCATACTGTGACAATGTAATTTACTCATTTAAAAATGTACGAACACATACTAGCTTGTATTGTTATCATTTAGGCATATTAGAATTGCAAAAATATCATTCAATTTATTGCTATCAGATTTTGGACATTACTTATGTGCAGACCAGATACATTCTGGATGCAAATTGATTCAAAAACATCTGTGTCTAGTCAAAGAAGAAAATCAAATAACTTGTGGATAAAGCAGGTGAAAAATTTGCCTTTAGATAATTTAATGACTTGATATGCTTGCATTTCCAGAAGATGCACAATTAACAGTATAAATGGATTGATGGTTGTACATATATAGCAATTGTGTAATAATCTCTAGAAGCCAAATTAGTGAATATATTTTACAGACAGTCAGGGAGATAATCCAAGCTTTATCTCAGAGGCTTATTCAACACAGGTATTGGAATAGACTCAAATTTGGAAATCGAGAGAGTCAGAAAACAAAAGTTCAATACCAGCCTCTTGAGGAAAGCATAAAAATAAAAAATGATCATATTGGTATAATAATTAAATACTAAGTCAGATTACGGGTCCATGAGAGGAGTAAGGAAAAAAAAGGTGTTCAAAATGTATTTTATAATAATAAAAGCAAGTTCAATATAATGATTACTATCTCATTTATTAATAAGAAAACCTCATGTCTACAACTGTACAGTTTATTTGTAAAATTCATGTTCAGTTTCATCTTTTTTAACATTGTTTTTATAACCTTTCTCAAAGTCCTTGGCCAACACCACGTAGCGGTTCTCACGGACAGCCTGCATTCCGGCCTGTAGGTAAAGAAAAAAGCCATATAAGAAAAAGTGAAAACAAAACCCTAAATGTGGACAGAAAAAGGCACCATTTTTACATTTATTAATCTATGAAGATTTATTCAATTGACTCAATATTCTAAGTTATTCTTGTTCCTTCATAAGTTTGATTTAATGTTTATGCTGTACAGTACACTGTATGTAAGATAAATGGTCAAAAAAACTATTAGTAATAAACTTGACATGAAATACTATTTTTTTTTAGCTCTTCAAATGCTGACCGAAACTCCAGAATCTGAATCAGTTAGCATTATAGAAAGTAGTCACATTAAATAACAAACAAAAATATATCAGTTGGAGTCGGTTTACATTTCGCAATATTGAAATTAAGGCACCAAGTAAACTACTTCAATGAAAAAAAAACCCATAAAACACCAAACCTTTGGATATAATTTTGTTTTTGCAACTATAAGTTTACAAAGTGCAAACGTTATGTGAAAGTTTTTTTTAAAAAATCTTCAGATTGTCATAGGAACATAATGAAAACATTATAAACAGTCCTTTAAAAGTATTCATTAAAATGAAGTTATTTTATCCATCTTTCCCATAAGTTTAAAGATAATTTATTAAAACCCAATCACTCACTTCTTGGCAGATAGCATTAATATCAGCACCACTGATCTTATCTGGTCTGGCAACATAATCTTCAAGGTCAACCTCTTCACTTAAATTCATTCTGCTTGTGATGGTGGAGAAGATCAAACGTTTTTGCCTACGATCAGGCAGAGGAAATTCTATTTTCCTATCCAGACGTCCGGGACGTAACAAAGCTGGATCCAAAGTATCTGCTCTGTTAGTTGCCATGATTACCTGAGTAGCAGAGAAGAAATGAAAAATAAAAACTCAGATAAAAAGTAACAGGATTTAATAAAAGAAACAAAAACGAAAAATCATTTTTAATACCAAAAGATAGTTAAGAAATATTATTCTCTAAACAAAATATTTTTTAAAAATGAATTCCAGTCAAATAACGGTAAAATAAAATATAATTTATTTGTGTAACTTATTCATAAACAAATTAAATTGTGACATTCACTTTAACTATATGAAAACTGTCTGAATACAACAAAATAAGGTGAATGAAACGTTATGAACAAGACCTGATATTACAAACATGATTTTTTTGAAAACACTATCTAAAAAAGGAAGAGAATTAGATAGAGAGAAGCAGGGGACAAAAAACATACAAACCTTAAACAACTTATAAAAGATTGGAAAACTGGAAAGCAAATCACACAAGTGGCATCTTGAGATGTTGAAAAAATTGATGCACGTAAGACTTTTTGATTGATGCTATTTTGACATTATGTTCTTTTAAGATTTATTACTGGTTTTGTTATCGATCCCAGTGGTAGAGTGCTCACCTCCTGTTTGGTAGGCTCTGGTTCAATCCACTGCAGAGTCATACTAAAGACTTTAAAAGGGTACTCAATGCCTCTCTGCTAAGTACTCAGCACAAGGACTAGGATTGAGGAACCTCTCCCCGAAGCTAAGGGGTTATGACCGAATCATGATGGATACATCGATTTTTGTAACATCAACAAAGTTAAGCAACCTCGAGCCTGGTCTGTACCTAGATGGGTGACCACTGGGAATACCAGGTGCTGTAAGCAGAACGAAGCTTCGACAGGCCTGGCAAGCCGGAAGTGGATCTTACTAATAATTGCCCATGTGTACCCAACCCTGTGGCACTCTTGATGAGGGTACAAGTGGAGAATGATGATACATACTTGCTTTGTTTCAAGTTTAAAACATTAAAACAATTTTAGAGGATGCAAAGAATAGAAGGAATAGGGACTTACTTTTACATTGACAGTTTGATCAAAACCATCCATTTGGTTCAGAAGTTCAAGCAAAATTCTCTGTACTTCTCTGTCAGCTACAAAGAATAAGACATTAATAGATTAAGACAATTATTTAAAAACTGAACTAGTTTCTTTTAGCTATGATTTAGTTGAAATCAATAAATATGACAGTGCACATCACCAAAGAAAGTAGAGAATTATGTACAAATTTTGCAGTTGAAAATAATATTAAACAAATACCATTTATCAAATGTAAATAATTAATATATACTGTAATCCCTTGATGTGTGTGGTTTTGGTTAGTGCACAAAAATTTATTGTGACCATCGCTTGATATTTACGGTATAAAATTTGATTAGTGCGGTTCAAAAAATTTTGAAAATGGTGGGAAAATTACCAGAAAAAAACTTTTTTCATGTTTTAGGGGTCAAAATCTAAACTGAAGGGTGAATTTTTTTTCTCTATTTTAGTGGTCAATATCGAGGGGGAACTTTGTTTTTCCCTTTTATGAAATCTCTATAAAATATCATTTGTTTCCTGTGTTTTTATATTTGAAGTTATTTTCCCCCGGGTAACCCTGCTAGTGTAATAATATACATTAGTATAGATTGCCCTGATTGATTTCATACTGTCAACATAAGAGAGCCGCACTATATTCGTGCCTAAAATCGGAACGTGTGAATGGAGAAGCCAACCAAGTGTAGGATAAAAGACTCCTGTCTATCATCTGATCTTCGTTAGTTCAGTAGGTAGAACAGCACTGCGTATAGGTGGCTTCCAAGGTGGACGCGGGTTCGATCCCTGCACAAAGTTTGTTTCTTTATTCACATTTACGATTTGGGACGTTCGTTTAGTAGTCGCTCACACCGACTCCGGGCAAATATAGGCTCTCACTAATAAGTGTCATTATAATTATCATATATATATATATTATATATAAATAAAGGGTTAAGATGAAGGCATACACCAATACACAAGGCGTAACTACGTTCATATAAATGTTAATTAAACATTTTTTTGAAGTTTTAGAATTTTAATATTTTATAATGTCTAGAGCATTGAAATTGCAAATATTTTTCATTTTCATAGTTATATATAATGTTTTTTTTTCTTCTCAAGCCAGAAGTGGATATGAAGAACTGCTAAAGTAAAACAAGGAAGAGTAAAAAGGATGGACAAGAATGGGTGTGGCAGAAATGCTCAAATTCCATGATCTGTCCGTCACAGAGGCGACCCACCATGCTATTGACAGACATGAGTCACAGTACAAGTGGAAGATAAAATATATATATAAAAAAAGATGAAGCATTACAAACCTCCTGTTTGGGCATCAAAACGTTTTGTAGCAATTGCATCTATTTCATCAATAAAGATGATAGCAGGAGCATTTTCTTTAGCCAGTCTAAAGACATCACGTACCATACGAGGACCTTCACCCAAATACTTTTGGACAAATTCAGACCCAACAACACGGATGAATTTAGCTGCAAAATAAATTTAAAGAGAAATATATTAAGAAACAAAAATTTAATATTAAAATATAAACATGTATATAGAAAAGGAATCCATATACAAAATATAAACAAGCACAATTAGTCCATCTCATAGTTCTATTAAAAGCAAGAAATTTACTTTTTGTTTTTACAATATGAATAACATGCAAATCAACTATATCAGTGGTTCCCAACGTTTTCCAATAAAATTACAAGTATCTTCCTTCCATTTAAGTAAGATGCAACAAAGAATAATTTCAAATAATTATTTTATTTTGTGTATAATTAGACAGCTTTATAATAAGAATTAGTTCAATTTCATAATTGTACAGCTGCTGCGTATTTGTTACTCAAAGAAAGTGAGCAAAAATAATTAGGAACACATAATTTCCAATTTATTACAACAAAAAAAAAAATATAAGAATTCTGCTATTATAACTGATATATGCATCAATGTGATCTCTGTTCTTGTTTTTTTGCTACAAGTTCTTTGATTTGTGGGTATATTAGTGAGAGAGCACATATTAAGTCATTCTTAGTTTGGAGCTTATTTCAAGCCTTTGACTTGATAGATAGAAGTACAGAAAACCCTATCTCTAGACTGAATTTTTATTTTTACCTAATAGCCAATCCATGCACATTTACCTCCCCTATGTAGTATGGTGTTATCAGAGGTATGCACTCTCAGAGTGCCTTCTAATTTTTAAATATAATCCTTGAGATGATGTGTACTCACCTGTGGTGTGATGTGCAACAGCTTTTGCCAACATGGTTTTCCCGCAGCCAGGGGGACCAAACATAAGCACACCTCGAGGAGGGTCAATACCAATTTGTTTATACAATTCAAAATGAGTAAGTGGCAGCTCAACAGCTTCTCGCACCTCTTGCTTCTGGATGTCCATACCTCCAATATCTGAGTAGGTTACCTCAGGAATCTCATCTACATAGAAATAGAAATTATTATTAGATAAAAAGAAAATAATCAACAAACAGTAATATTTAAGAGTTCACTAACAGATTTAAGAAATTGAGTAAAAAGTGTTTTTTTATGTATTGATTTTTTAAAAACCTACTTACTATTTTAATCTACAAATCTTTTATACCCTGAAAATGTTATTCGAAGAACTAGGGCAATGCCCGTTTGGAAGGGCCTGGACTTTATGGTGTGTGGAACAGCCTGCCATAATTATTATGTAAAATGATTTTATGTCTGTCGTACGAAAGTATTTTGGTTACTTCTCTTCAGTGTTGTCAATTTAGATATTTTATATCTAAATTTAGATCTATAATTTTAGATAAAGGATCTGTAATCTCTATTTTTTTAAAATTAGATTTCTCGAGAACCGCTGACCCCAAAAAACGTCAAACTCTACACTGCACACACCCACAGATATTTCATCAATTATAGTTAGATAAGCTGATTCAGAAACAAGCACAAAGTAAACACTTTGATTCATTATTATACATGGATTTATCCGGCTAGTGTCCTTATCTTGGTTGTTATAGTCCCAACGTTTCGGCCAGAGGGTACAACGGCTCAAACATTGTGACTATAACAACCAGATGAGGACACTAGTCTGAGTAAATCAGTGTATAATAATGATAATTCCGTATCTCAGAAATTTAGACAAAACTTTTATTCATACTTCCAAATTCAAGTAATTTCTACAAAGTAAACAATTAAAAAGAAAAAGAAATGAAATTTTTGTTGCAAAACACTTACCAGGCTGTAACATATTGATACTACTGTCGGCTTCAGGTGGTAGGACATCAACGAGTGCATTGCTGTGTTTGTGGAGAGCTACACTGGCACTTGGTTTTAGCAGTTCACGGTCAATAGTGGAGAGGATACGAACATAGTAGTTGGAACCTGCAGTAGAAAGAAACAACAATAAGGAAAATGTTAAAACACCTTCACAACAATAGTGAGAAAAATGACAGATTTTGCCCACATTTTTTTTTAAAAGAGGAAGTTGAAGGAATGACGTCACTGTAATTCTAACAGAAAGTTAACAGATACGTGTTTTTTGAATTCACTTGACACTTATATTTGTTTGGGTTTTTGGCGCTTGTTACTTTTATTGGACCAAAATGAAACTCGTTCCAAAAAGTCACTTTTTTTCTTACACCGGGACTCGTCAGCTATACAATATTTATTACTAATTCTTTCTACAGATATAACAATATAATTTATGTATTAACTTATGTTTTTCTTTCATGAATTTTCCACACACCCGTTCACTTGATGTTAAGAACAGCGCACAACTTCTGTGTGCCGTTTTTAACAGTGAGTGAGCAAGTGTGTGGAACTTACAATTGGGACCACCTTCCGTACATTGTGCTCCCTTTTTTTATATAGACAAAATAAATTTAATTAAAACAATTGAGGTCACCTGGTGTAACAGAAAAAAGTGAGCTTTTGGAACGAATCAAATTTGGGTCCAATAAAGGTAACAAGAGCTGTTTTTTTTAATGTTGCTTATGTCAAACAATTTTAAGAAAATATTTACAAAATTAAGCACAATTTCTTGCTTGATATTCGTGTATTGAATATTTACCAGCATGTTTTCCGGTCTCAATTTCATCCTACACACTTTAAAATCATTGTTATTAGAACCAAAAAACAATAGTGAGTATATGCACAAAGTAAGATGAGAGTAAAAGGTGTGTTTTACCTGTGGTAGATCCAACAATTCCATTGTTTTGATCAACAGCTTCCAGGAACTGACCAATAACCAGAGGGACACTCTGGATACGTTTTACTTCTTCTTGTGCATGTAGATATTCTTTCTTTAAGTTCTTTTGCTCATCTTTGATATACTCTTCTTGAACTTCCAAGAACTCAAGTTGTCGCTCAAGGCGCTGAAAAAAAATTAATAAAAGTTTTTAATCTAGCATCAAGAAACTAACATATTAAGATTGAACAATCAAGGAAGAAATTAATTAAAAAGGCAGAAAATATGAAAAACTAGGTATAAAATAAACAATATTAATAGATATTTGATAACTTGTTTTATTTATATACCAACTTTTATTCGGACAATCTAAACCTTTTCCCCCCATCTTTGATGTAGACAAAATGTTTTGGCCGATTCATTCTACGGCCATCTTCAAGTGTTCAGTGGTGCAAAGCAAAAGAACGGTATCCAACAGAAAATTTAAATGTTAACTGTGAAGCTTGTAACGTTTTTTTTGTTGCTTTGCACCACCGAACACCTGAAGAGGGCTGGAAAATGAATCTGCTGAAATGTGCTAACATCAAAGATGGGAAGAAGAGTTTAGATTGTCCGAACAAAAGTTAGTATGTTAATGACTCTTCTCAAAGTTATAGATTATTTTGTTTTATTATTCTCATATCTTGATAGCAATGTTGAATCAAGTAATGGACAATAGGGACTACAAAGGATAACTGTAGGGAGGGGAGAGAAAAAAAAAAAAGAAACACGAGCATGCACACAAATTACAATACATAAATACTGAAGTAAAGAATATTCTTTTAATGACATTTTTTTCTTATGATTTGAGAATTTTGGACCATATTGAACTAATGATATCAATAAATGAATGTTAAATTTATAGCAGATTAACAAAGATTAGCCACACAAATAGAAAGCCTGATATTTAATCATAGCTATTAATACTAATATTAGGTAGTTCAACATGAAATTATGGATTTAAACATAATAAATTTATAAAAAAATTTATTTATAAAATCAAAATATTTCCCGTGGAATAAAGTTGTCAAGTCCCTTCCTAAATAATTATTTCATTCAAAGAATTGAAAGCTTTTTCAGTTTGATCCTAATTGGAGAAATTCTTACCTGTAAGATGAATAAATGGTAATCATAGGAGAGAGGTTGGGTGAATAGGCTAAGTGAAATAAATTCTACATCTTCACTTACCGTATTTCCCATCATATAAGATGCACTCAATTTTTGCAGGCATATTCTCGAAAAAATAAACCCCCCCTCCTTGTCATAGTCTTCCACACTATCGGGTTATTCTAATGTTCTTATCTATTCAAATCTATATTAACCACCACAGTGGCTGGCTGGCACTAAATGCGGAATTCATATTCCTTACAATTTCAGCACCATTATAGCCCAGCTTCAACAACTACTATATAAGTATAAAACATGAAAATCATGAATTGAAAAGCTTTCCATATTTGCCCCAAAAATGCAGTAAAAATTGATAGAATGAAATTGTGAATCAATAATCAACAAATGATATTTTTTCAGGTTTTTGTTAATTTGCTTGTAGTATTCTTTAATTTGCATGTGGTAGTTTTTGATTTGCTTACTCTATTTTTTTAAAAATTGCTTGCTCTAATTTTAAACTAGCTCGGGAAAAGGTATAGTTATGTAGACAAAAAGACAAAATAAGTTGTTAAATATCTGTTGAAACAAATGGCTATAAATAAAAGACTTGATTGACATCTTTTTGCTTTATGTGGTCAATTACAATGTATTCTAACAATAGAAAAAATACAAATAGAACAGTTTTAAAAAAATAAAAATAATTACATTATTTTGGATTACAAATTGGTAACTTTGGAAAATGGTGATGAGGAAATCAAACATATTACATGAATATATTTATTTCAAGGCTATCCAGAATGAATAAATATAGACTGTAGA
>VCCN01003404.1:3527667-3545089 GCA_006491835.1 Architeuthis dux
TGATCTTATTGAGCTGACCATCTTCCCAAATTTGAAAATTGCATTATTCATCTTAATTTCAGTAAATCTTTTCATCTCAACATATGACAACCTTCAAGACCCTCAGAATCTTTCAGAAAATGTTTATTCATCTTAATTTCAGTAGCTAATACAGCTACTGAAATTAAGATGAATAAACATTTTCTGAAAGATTCTGAGGGTCTTGAAGGTTGTCATATGTTGAGATGAAAAGATTTAAACCTCGGAAGATGCTCAGAAAACAGTATAAATAAACATTTTTAGAAAAATTCTGAGGGTCTCGAAGGTTGTCATATGTTGAGGTGAAAGGATTTAAAACCTCGGAAGATGCTCAGAAAATATTATAAATAAACATTTTCAGAAAAATTCTGAGGGTCTTGAAGGTTGTCATACGTTGAGACGAAAAGATTTAAAACCTTGGAAGACGCTCAGAAAACAGTATAAAAATAAATTTCGGAAAAATTCTGAGGGTCTTCCAGAAGACCACCTGGATCCACCATAGACTTTAATCAGGCCGGCTTCCTTCCTGAAACTATCATTTAACAAACATGGCGCATGAGATAAGGGTAGAGAGAGGGTTTAAAGGTTTGATTTGGACTTCCGTCAACCACTAGCTTTCATAGCTCAGTTGGTAAGAGTGGCAGGATGTTAACCTGGCCTTCCTCTGACAGTGAGGGACATGAGTTTGAGTCTCATTAAAAGCTTATTCTTTATTTCCGATCCATGCTGTTTACTCCCTGTCGAAGGAAGCCAGACCGAGTAAAGTTACAATAAAAAGCAACTGAAAAAATTAGATGAAGGTACATAGTAGTCAAAAATTAATGATTTATAATACTTCATCTAATAAAATAAATAATAAAATAATCTTTTTGCTTCTCTACAGAAGATAAGCTTCAATTTTAAATCAAGGCTTTTGATTGTCCTGTTTATAGTTGCTTGTATAATAATATGTTGATGTAAAATAAAAATACAAGTTGAAAAAACAAACAAAGACTTCATATATATTTATACTGTGTTCTTTAATAGCAAAAGATAGATATAGAAATGGTAGTTTTATGGGATCTCAAAAGTGAATTTTCATAAAAACATTTTCTTTACTTCTTTTCTAATGCTTTTCAATCAAAAAGCTAAGTCTTTCATGTATAATCTGTACGGTAGAACAACACTTCACTGTACAAAGTCTTGATCTTTTCATTTCTCTTGACATGCATTTGCTGTTATCAAATAATCAAAGTTATTTAAACATGTAAGAATCTGTATGGGTTCATAAGCACAATACAAACTTGTTCAACTCAAATGATTGGAAAGCACAAAAGTTAAATGATATAAAAATAACAAACAAAAGGAAAAGGTAACAATGATTTCTAATAATCATTGACATTTAATAACTGTTTATACATTGTGTTCAGTTTGATTAGTATTTATTGACATTTGTTTATGAGCATACTTAGATATATCAGTCTATAAGAACTTAAATTTTCACAATTTGTGTTTAGGTTTATAACATAAATGTTACATTCGGCAAAGTTTCAACAAATTATTGAAATAAATGTGCAATTTTTCTCAGGCTATCTGTTTTTTAACATTAATAGTATGATCAAACTTTAAAACATTTTACAGCAATTGTTACGTTTCCCATTTTAAAATGGCCACCGTACCAACTTCAGAATAACAGACGCTGATGACAAATTTCAAATCAAAGAAGCAGATGACAACCCTAACGCTAACACTACTAACCCCCAAAACAGTAACCCTTCAGCTGGAATGGTGGCCATTTTGAAATGGGAATGGTAACAATAGCCAATTTTACTATAAAAGAATAGTTATATATTTGAGATATTTTGTAAACATTATTTTTAATTATTTATAAAGTTTTTTATTTTTATTTTTAGAACAAAAAATTGGTGTGAGCATTATTCACCGGTTGCTAAAGTGTGAAGGAATGCCCCTGGGTGACGAGTGGATGGGTATGGCTAAAACACTGGAAAATCTTGGCCAACCCCAAACTGGATTGGAACTATTTGCTTCAGTGTTTTCAGCAAACATTATCTATTCAGCTATGGAATAAGAAAAACAAAGTAAATAAAATATTCAGTCATTTTCTTTTCTTTCTGTTTTTCTTCTGATACAAATTATTTTGTTCTTTTTCTTCAAGAAATTGGAATAATTCCTATTTATGAATATAAATCTTATATTTATCAGACCCCCCCACACTTTTTAAAAAATAGATGTTCGGATATGCACATATTAGTGCTTCTGTTATTTTGTATGTTCACATAGGAGAGAGCGGGGCTAGTTGTAGGAGCAAGTTGACAGACACACTCATTAATTTCAATATGTGATGAGATATCGTGCTCAGCTTCTCATTGTGCACAGATGCCAACATCCTCCATATTGTGAGAGGATGGAAGTCACATCGGACAATTCTCTCCAAAACTAAACCAAAAAACGATTTATAGACTTTGTAGAAAACCACAGCTCAATAAAACTCGCCTGATTATCTGAAACGGCTGTCTTTATGCTTTATTTGTGTGCAGACATAGTTTTCCGAGAATTTGATTTATGGCCTAAATTCATCTGGGAAATAAAATGGTCGGATCAGGGTTAGTTGTTACACCTTGTAACAACTTGCTTCTTTCCCACAAGTTTTGATATTCAGGTAGTTTACGTGCATTACCTCCTCTTAATCATGTTATTTTTTTTTTTAGTAACAACTTACCCCATGCCATGTAATAACATGCCCCACATATGGGGCAAGTTGTATACAGTTTTCTTGAACAATAATTGAGTAATAAATTATTTTAATGTTTGGTGTTTATGAAAATAAACATAATGACCAACTCACAGCAAAAATTTCTTTAAGTTACCATTTGTAGTTTTTTATAGTAGGGCAAAATTTTTTTTATTGTAACAACTAGCCCCGCTCTCGCCTACAACTATTTTGTCATCATTGTCAGTAAATAGCAGAAATTACAGCTCACATTTCATCAGCCTTTTAGCGTCCGTTTTTTTATAGGGGGGCAAAAATAGTAAAATCGTACAATTAGCCCCGCTCTTCCCTACCTGTTAGGATTTCTTTTTTGGTGAAGAGGATATGTTAGGTTGTAGTTATTGCCCTTGTACACACATGTGCATGAGTTACGGCCCTTGAACTCCCAAGCGCGATAACGCACAGTCACCCTTCTAGTTAGCAAGCAGTAGCAGTCAACACCACGTATATGTGGCTGCGGTCACATAGCTGACCACGTATTTATTTCGAGTCCAGGATTACAACAATACCTTGATTAGTACTGGTTTTGCTGTAGTACAGTTGAAGTACAAATTAATATAATTTAGTATAAGCTGAAAAAACAAACACATTAAGACCGTGAACAGCATCGAAAATTTTGCTTCATACACAAATTTGCTGGGGATACAAAAGGTTTTTTTGTAAATTTCTTTCTTCAACAGTGCAATTGTCTGCCATCAAATAACAATTCAGGTCAATCTATTACCAACACATTTTTAGTACAAGTTATATCAGTAAATATATTTAGATTAGCTTTCCTCATTAGGGGAGAGCGGGGTTAGTTGTATACAGGGGCAAGTTGATACACTGTCATTAATTTCAATACTTGATGAGATATAGCGCTCAGCTTCTCATCGTGCACAGGTGTCAACATTCTCCATATTGTGAGAGGAATTGTGAGGAAGCCACATGGTACAACTCTGTCCAAAACTAAACAAAAAAACAACAAACGATTTTGCACACCTTGAGTAAGTTTTCTTGACTCTATCTTTATAGACTTTGTAGAAGCCACAGCTCAATAAAACACGTTTGATTATCTGAAACGGCTGTCTTTATGGAGACTTTGTTTTCCGAGAATTTGATTTTATGTCCGAAATTAATTCGGGAAATAAAATGGTTGGATCGGGGCTAGTTATTACAACTTGTAACAACTTGCTTCTTTCCCACAAGTTTTGATATTCAGGTAATTTACGCACATTACCTCCTCCTACCACGTTATTTTTTATTAGTAACAACTTACCCCATGCCACGTAATAATATGCCCCACATATGGGGCAAGTTGTATACAGTTTTCTTGAACGATAATTTCTCTTATATCTCGAGAATGAAGTAATGAATCATTTTTATGTTTGGTGCTTATGAAAATAAACATAATGACCAACTCGACATAATGACCAACTCGTAGCAGAATTTTCTTTAAGTTACCGTTTATAGTTTTTTATAGTGGATCAAAAGATTTTTAAAATTGTAACAACTAGCCCCGCTCTCGCCTACAACTTTTTTGTCATCATTGTCAGCAAATAGCAGAAGTTACCTCCCTTGAAATTACAGCTCACATTTCATCATCAGCTTTTTAGTGTCCGTTGTAGGACATAGACCTTCACAAGATTCGCCCGACTTCTCTATCATGGGCGTCGCGGAGCCAATACTTTCTGAACTTGTCTAGTTCTTCACGCCATCTTATTTTTTTTGCCGGCCACAGTTTCGTATATGATCTCTGGCGATCCACTTTGTGTTGTGATGTCAAGCAGTTGTTTGCCATTCTTGCAACATGACCAGCCCATTGTCGTTTGAGTTTTCTAATGTTTTCTATGATATCTCTGATCCCTGTTTGTTTTCTAATATAATGTGCTGTCTTGTGATCTCTTCATGTGATGTTGAACATGATTCTTTCTTGCGCACGTTGCATGGTTCTCAGTTTGAAGGCCAATCTTTTGGTTAGGTTCCATAGGCGACTATCAGGAGAATGTATTAGTTGTAGGTCCTTTTTTTTAAAACAATGGGATTTTCTTGTTTTTGATGGTTGAGCTTGCTCTACCAAAGGCTTGCCAACCTAGAGAGATTCTTCGCCTGATTTCTTCTTCTTTTGAGGACTTCATGGAGATTCGTTGTCCCAAGTAGATGTAGTGGTTTCTTTTTCTTTGGCCCTGCGTTTTTGATTTTGATCGTTGTCTTTGTCCTCAACATGTTTGTTGCACATGACATTTGTTTTACTGAAGTTCATGTGAAGACCAACTTTCTTGCTTTCTTCATTCAATGTTGCTCATGACATTTGTTTTACTGAAGTTCATGTGAAGACCAACTTTCTTGCTTTCTTCAATCAGTTCATCTAGCACTATTTAGAGATCATGAAGGTTCTCAGCAAAAAGGGTGTCATAATTCATCTATTATGCAGTTTGTGGTTTTGTTGCCATTTTATTTCATGTCAAAATAATTTGATAGCTTATGTTAGTAATCTTAAAAGAGTTTCTTCAAATATTTTTTTGTTTATGGATGACTGTTGTTTAAAACACACAGTATAAAAATCATTACAACTTATGCAAAACTTCAAAAGAATGTATATTTTATCTATTATGTGTAGTGTGAGGATTTGGGACAGAGAAAATGGGTGTCTTAGGACAGAGCATTATGAATTAAATTAAAACTAGAAGAGCTGTGTTCTTTCTTGGATCTACAGATTGGACTGTGGCCAAAAAGGCAAAAATAATGGAACTTTAAACACGAGGAGTTAAATTGTGCAACATATACAGTAATTCAATTATTATATTATTTTATTATTATTGTATGAAGTATTGTAACACACCACTTTTTATTAAATTTGACTAGTTTTTTACCTTCATTCTAATTTTAGTTGGTTTTATACAACTTATTAATTCGGGCCACTCTTTCAATGGCAACAAATAACAGTGCAATCGGAAATAAAGAGTAAGCCTTTGGCGAGAATCGAACTCACACCCTCATTGCCAGAGGGAGACTGGTAAAAGCAGCTAGGCGTAAACTAATCCACCACGAAGATGGATTAGCAGAAGCTAATTCACACTTATAAACTCACTCCCTACAACCGACTCTCTGCGCTATATTTGTATTCTTTTACATACGAGACCTAGTAGTCTTTTTTATAAGTCAATACAGTGGCCCGAATTAATAAGTTGTATAAAAACAAATAAAATTAGGATGAAGGTAAAAACTAGTCAAATTTAATAAAATGTGGTGTATACAATAATTGTTTGGATTTTGCATTGGTTTCATTCTTTCTATCCATGCAAATCCACACTAATGAGGAGCTTCATTTTTCCTATTTGCCTTGGTTATAACAGTTTCTAGTGTATACATGTGCATGTAGCACATCTTTAGCATCTATCTTACCACTAAACTTACATTATTATATTGCATTATAGTATCTCATCTTATACGATAAAGAGTTCTGCTAAGCACTGTAATAAAACTGTTACTATCACTGACATTATCTTATGACTACTGAAGATGGACAGAGATAGAAACATTTCATTCTTTTCTTATTACTATATAGTCCAAACCAACTTATAAATAAGTTCATTCTGAAAAATTCAAAGATTATGATGCAAACACGAATGATTTCTCTAGTGCATTTGACGTTAAGAAACAAAACATTGCTAAATAGTATGGCACATTATCTTGTCAATTATGGGGAGCCATGACCTTACCTTCTGAACTTCATCATATTTTCCTACATTATATTGTCCATTTTTATTGATTAGTGGCAAGAACATTGGTTTAAAAATCAAATATAGGTTGGGTATAAATTTATGGTAATTATTTTCCTCGCAATGTTTTGAGTTTTAAGAGCTTTAAGGTGTACATTATTTTGTTCTGATTCCTATACAGACTTTCTACATAAATCATATGCTTGCAAAACAAAATTGGAAGAGGTTGATGAATTCACTAATTTTTGTCTGTCTGTCCACACAATATCTCCAAAGGTTCTCTATGAATTTCAATGACATTTTGTGGAAGGGTGGGCCATGAGCTAAGAAAGAATTGATTAAATTTTGGGGTGGATCCAGGAAATTCTTTTCATTTGAGTGATATTCTTTTCACATATTAAGACAATCAAAAATATCGAAGTCGAAACTTACAAGGTTACCTACCCTGCATCGTAGCTATATATGAACTAATATTCATTCAGTTAGTGTATGGCGTTGGCACTCTGAGTGCTTTCTAGTTTTCAAATGTGAATACCTTATTTGCTGAGTGCTTGATTTCAAACTGCTTAATAATGGAAGAGGGTAAATAATATATTTATTGATACTATCAGTTAAAATAAACATACATTGTGCTGAGAGATTGAGGAAGACGGTAGGTTTAAGGGTTTGATTTAGATTCTGCTAGCTAACTAGCTTTCATAGCTAGGTAAGAGCAGCAGGGCATTTAACCTGGCTTCCCTTCGGCATTGAGGAATGTGAGTTTGAGTCTCACCAAAACCTTGTTTTTTATTTCTGTGTTGAGTTGATAAAAAGATTAAAAACAACTGAAAAATTAAGATGATTGTAAATAGGAGTATAACAAATTAATAATAATGAAGAACTGATTATCTCGAATAAGAAAGAAAGCGCCAATGAAAAATAAATAAGATTTTGTCTTTTTCATGGGATAATTCATTATTTTGCTGTTAGTGCTTCGTCTAAGAAATTAAAAATAAAATAATATTACTAATACTACTAGTTTATGTAGATAAAGATGGCACTGTATCAGGTGCTCAGGAATGGCTAAATGGTTAGATTTGAATGACTGCAGCTGGAAGGCTCTGTGGCCTTATCAGTAAGGCATCCGTCATATTAAGGCAGGAAAAGGGATGTGAGTTTGAGTCTCACCAGAGGTTTATTCTTTATTTTCGATCTGCATTGCTTACTGAAGGTCATCGAATGACAGTTTGAGAGTTGTGGTAAAAAGCAACTGAAATTAAGATGAAAGAAATACTAGTTGAATAAACGAATACTAATTGACAATGTTTCATCAAAGAAATTAAAAGAAAAGTACAGATATATGTATTGTAGATTTTATAAGTATAAAAATGATATGCTACAGTTGTTTATTCTGGTTTGAAACCAGTTTTACTTGTCGAGTTAATCTTTTCTTTTACAGTCTTCTGTGTTACTTAATGGAAATATAGTGTGTCACAGAACTGATTTGTCCCCAAATTAATGCCAGTTCTAAGGGAAGCAACTATTAAATTATTATTAAAAGCAACTATTAAATAGTTGTTTCCTTTAGATAGAACTGGCGTTAATTTTGGGACAAATTGGGCATTACTTACCCTTTATGTTTATTGAAACCACATGATTCACCATAACTGAAAAATATGAATTAAACAAGGGACATAATTCAAACTTTTGTCCAGACAATCAAATCTCTTATCTTTTTTGATGTTGTCAACAGAACGTTTCGTCTGATCCAATCTTCCGCTCTCGTCAGGTGTATATAATCCAAGAAAAGAGGCAAACCCTTCTTCTCAATATGAAGAAACTGGGCAAACCTTTTTTTTTTCGTGCAAAAATTTGTATAAAAAAGGTTTGCCCAGTTTCTTTGTGTGGAGAAGAATGGTTTGCTTCTTCTCTTGGATTATATACCTGGTGAGGGCTGAAGAATAGATCAGCCGAAACATTGTGTTGCACACATAAAAAAAGATAAGCGATTTGATTAAGTTTGAATGTTGATTCTTCTCAAAGTTATAGACAATACAAGGGATAAACTATGAAAATGAAAAAATATTGAAAAAATATTTTCAATTTCAGTATTCTAGATGTTATAAAATATTAAAATTTAAAAATTTAAAAAAAAAAACTTAAAATTTTTAAATTAACACTTTTATGAACGTAGTTCCACTTTGTGTATTGGTGTATGCCTTCTGATGTACATGTTACAGCTGTTTAGGCCATTTTCAACATCCTGACTGCTCTATACAATACAAGGGGGATAACTTTTAGTATTCTTAAAATTGCTGCAATGAGATTAGACTTGTAAATGAAAGAAAACTTAAAATGGACAAAATTCAAATGTAATTTATTTTGATAAATAGTCTGGCCTTGAGTGAATCATACACAATGTAAAATACAGTTTATTTCTTTGAATATTCTGCTGTTAAATTAGATTTTTAAATTAATCGATTATCCAACAGGAAAATATACATTTTCAAGTGAATAATTTCAGAAAGTTTTCTTAAAAAGAAAAAATGCTAAAGTCTCATAACAGAAAAATAGTTTATTATTCCAATTTGTGTTCATGTATTTATATGCAAACACAGATTTATGAGCATACCTATGATTATAGATATACAATTGAATCTAATCATTTATACACACCCTGTATAATACTGTACATATATGTATATGCATTTTATATATGCATGCACATCCACACAAGCATACATACAAACGTTTGTACCAATTCAGAATCTGTTCCCACAAAATAATGCATTCATATGCAGCAGTGTTTAAAAAATAAAGAATTCTGACAGGCAGTAGCCCCAGCATTGCCTCCAACATGAATGAGTGGAATACCTCCAGCATTGCCTCCAACATGAATGAGTGAAATACCCCCAGCATTGCCTCCAAAATGAATGAGTGGAATAAAATCTACATTAGCATCCCGTGTTTACAACCATCGTTTTTCTTCTTTAAGACATGCTAAGCTCTTGATACCAAACTTTAATCAACATTTTTCTGGGCTGGGAGTCATATTTTGGCTTAAAAATGTAATACTCTGTCAGCTTTAGAATTATATAGTCTAGTAAAAAGCAACAGTGTATAAAAGAAACCAACATGGTAATAAAATTTCAAAATGTGTTCCTCTTATCAAAGGATTTCATCTTTATCTTTATCTTCAGTTTTATACAGCAAAATTATTTTATATTCAGTTAATTAGAAAATCCCCAAGTGAAGGGGGAATAACTCCAAATTTAACCTTTGTGTCAAGCTCATAGTCCACACGAAGAAAGAACTTACAGGTTTAATCTGAACTCTATTTAAAACAGTGGAAATATCATTCCAAGCAAATAGCTTCTGAGGATGTATAAAACTAAAATAATTTCTCTGTAATATATATCAATGAAAATGTTTTAAAATGATAATTAAAAGAAAAAGAGATGGTTTAAGATGGTTTGGCTATCAAAATTTGGCTATTATATAGCATTAATTAAAAATAAATTCGGCCTCTGTGGAGACGAGTCTAACTGCAACCGTTTTTCAATGACTTAAGAATGAAAGTATTAGATCAAGATATTGAATATCACTAATGATGGGTATTAAAAATGTTAAAATAATGATTGCTTCTATAGGACCAAAGTAAAAATCTTTTTCATTTCAAGACTGAAGGAAAATATTTTACTTCCAATTCTTTAACAATTTATAAGCTTGCAAATGATTCACTACAACTCATTCCAATTGCATAAATCTCTTCATATAAGATATTAATGACAATGTGGAAAACAATTTATTGACATGTTTGGCCTTTCGGCTTCCTCAGAATAATGAATACATTTGAATTGACCAATGCCTCGGCTTTTTTACGATATATCCCCAATTCTTGCAAAAATAATATTAAAACAGAATAAGATAATAAAAAATACTAAAGATCTGAGTAGAATAAACTGCCTTGCCTGTAACAGCTTACTGCAAAACAAAAGCTGTTTTGTAGCTTTTTTACCCCCAAATGTATTCATTATTCTGAGGAAGCTGAAAGGTGAAACAAATAAATTGATCTTTAATTTATTCTTATTTTTGGATGAAGTATTGTAACACAATATTTTTATTATTAATTTTGACTAGTTTTTTTACCTTCATCTTAATCTTTTTAGTTGCTTTTTATCACAACTTCCAGTAATAAGAATAAATTAAAGATCACTGTATTAAGACTACTAGGTCTCAAATATAAGCATCAACAAGCATTGGATATCAGTTGTAAGGAGTCAAGTTTAAAAGGTGTAAAATCAGCTTCTGCCAACTATGGAGCCCATGACTGAATGGTTAAAGGCAGCCAGGCATATACTGGACTCCCTCTATCTAGAGCGTGTGAGTTTGATTCTCACTGGGCTTACACTTTATTTCTGATTGCGCTATCTACTCGTTGCTGTAGGATTATGTTTTGTCAAAGTTGTGATAAAAAGCAACTAAAAAAAGATGAAGGAAAAACCTAGTCAACATTAATAATAAAAATATTATGTGTAATAAATTGTTTTCTGCACTGTCATTAATATCTTATCTTGTTGGATTTTCTATCTAGTTCCTACTCATAGACTTCTTCATGAATCAATCAAGTTATGGCGAAATAATTATATTACTATGCATCACCTTATAAAAAATCCATCCGATTGGTATTGTTTGAGTCGTAATTCATATAAATTATTACTTGTATCAACGAAACAAAAGACTCACATGACAGATTCACATATTCGGGTTATATATTTTTAGCACTTTTTGCTCATTAATTTCTTGAATTACAATTTAAAAATGAAAGCGTTTTTACTTTTAAAAAAGTGAAAGAGCCTTTACACATTTTAATCCTTTTTCAAGTCAATGAAAACTGATCTTCATGAATGACTATTTGTTCATATAAACATTTTTTATATACAAATGTGTTCCAAAATAATGCCCAATTTATCCCAACAGTAATGCCAGTTCTAAGGGAAGCAACTCTTTAATGGAATGTTCAGAACGACAATACTCAAAAGATTACAAGTAAAATTGAAGACTTTCGCTAATTAATTGGCCGTAAAATTTTTAAAAATTACTAGTAAAATTCAAGACTCTTGCAAATTAATTGGACAAGAATTCTTTTTTTTCATTTCGCTTGTAGCTTGCTTATCCGATTAATTAGCAAGAATCTTCAATTTTACTAGTAATTTTTCATGTACTGGCTGAACATTAATTAAATAGTTACTTCCCTTATAACTGGCATTACTGTTGGGACAACATGAGAATTAACTTTGAGACACCCTGTATATATTTATATCTACTTCACAAACTGTCCAAAGTTGAAGCTATTTTGTCAATAAGTTTATTATAGATATACAATTGAATCTAATCATTTATACACACCCTGTATAATACTGTACATATATGTATTTAATATATGCATATAGTTGTTCATATAAACATTTGTTCTCTGTAAGAATTTTACTATTGATTCTGTGATTCAATGGATAGAGTAATTTCTGGACAACAGGGATTTTGTATTTATTCAGTGTAACAAGAACAATCCTCACCCAATTTAGGGGAGTAAACACTTCACTGTTTGTCTATCCCGTCATGTTAAACCAAACCAATATATAAAATTAACATTTCTTTACAATGATTTGAAATCACGACCTAGTGATTGGTAGGTAGCTCTCTTACCAACTGAGCCAAACTGACAAGTCTAAATTTGTAGATATATAAATCTACAAATTTATTTATCATATATACAATACAAAAGTTGCAGTAATCATCTTCAGTTGGAATAGAAATAGGAGTGGAGTTTGAGCCTGCATCAGCCAGGCTTGTTACTATTATTTCTGTGATTTAATGGATAGAGTAATTTCTGGCCAACAGGGATTTTGTGTTTATTCAGTGGAGTAAGTGTTTCAGCTAGTTAAAAAAACAAAAATAATAGCCTTTAATTTTTGAAGATGTTAGTTTTTTTTTACTATAACTGCAAAATCATGACACATTATGGAGTATTATTAAGCAATTTTCCTATACCCAATAGAACTTGATAGAAAATAGACAATTTAGTATCTTATAGAAAAGATGCTTTTCTTGCAAATTTATTTTTGATGAATTATGTTATTTACTTTTATTATACAGCTAATAAGACATCTAATAATAGACTATTACATGAATCACCAGCTTTATACATGGTTATTCAAACTTATAAATACTTTTTTTTAAAAACATAAGTACCTTTTATTCAGAATGGATTCAAAGCCTTTATTCAAATTTATAAGTAGGTGTCCGAACAATTGCCTGCAAAGGACAATTCTCCTCCAAGGACATTTGCCCCCAGAGACAATTTTCACCCAAAAAGTTTGAAATGGTTATGGTTTTATGGAAATCCATATAAAATTTAGTATATATTAATAGAAAGCAGTATAATAATTTCTCATTTATTTTATCCTTTGCAATTGACCTTGGGAGCAAGTATGCTCAGAGGGCAAATGTCTTGGAGTCTTATAACTACCATTATTCAAGAAGGTTTTTTCCTTCTATTTTGATTCAATTTTGCATGGAAGAGGCATCAGCATTAAGACATTTCATTTTAACTTCTTATTCTTGAATCGTAGAGTTTGAGTTTCTCTGAGGTCTGAGATTTTAATTTTTGATACATTCATCTTTTTGATCAAATTGACTGTAGCATTTCTTGGATAAATTGAGAATTTGCTGTATTTCTTTGGTTCTTTTCCCCCCTTGATCAGCCATTTGTTGTGCTGTTTGCACCATTTCACAGGAGGGAGATTGCTGCACGGCTACTCTTTGTTTCAATTTTCATGGCGTAGTTGAATTTTCTTCAGATGATGATTAGTGGATTAATATTGATTAAACAGACCATGTGTGGATCAGAAGTGGATTATTTCGTATAAAATAAACAGTTTCATTCTATACTTTTCTTGGTTTACTTTTCATTTTATATTTCAAGAATTTCAAGCGGATTAATAAAGTTCAAAAAACCCTGCTTTAGAAGTGTATTAATTTGTGGACAAGGTTTGTTGGAGATGGTGAAAAGGCTTAGAGCAGCCATTCTCAACAGGGGCCATATGGCACCCTTGGTGGCCCCGGACCATAGACTGAAATAATGATAAATGAATTTGTATCTATCTGTTTGTTTTGTATCCCGGTTTGATAGCAGGTCCTGGAACCTGAGAAGAGCTCTTAAAGGGGCTGTGGCCAAGAAAAGGTTGAGAATAGCTGGCTTAAAGGAATCACATTGATTATACCAATGGAATGAACAAAAGGAAACTTATAATTTTTGACTACTTTTCACCTTCATCTTAATTGTTTTTTTTGTATCACATAAATATTAAAAAAGTAACTTATATTAGTTTGAATATCATTAGACTGATGATATAAAAAAAAACACATCTATTATTGTATTAATATTATTGCCAGATTACATGTCCACCATGGGGGATAGTTAGAATACATGCAAGATGGAACGCCTCAAAACATGTATATACTCTCAATCTTACACACAAATTCATTAATGTATGTTTATTTATTTATATGCACATACACATATCTTTAGGGTGGAAAGGCTCTTAAGTAGACTGTATATTCATCTTCAAACTGGTTTTTATAACATTTTAATCTGAAAATTTATGTTCTTCAAATAATGGCATGGATACTTGTACGTGTAGACAAGTATATATTATTATTAAAAGATCAAAGATTTGTAGATCAAAATGTTGAAAATTTCAATTTTATGAGTTATACAGTTTAAATACAAATCTGTCCAATGAGTGAAAATGTCTCACTGTAACACCACTTTAAATATATTTGTATACATGGGAGTCCGCTGTCACTTTTCCAGCAGGGGCACAGAAGGATATATTCGGCAAAGGCTTACTCTTTATTTCCAATTACGCTATTATTAGGGTGATCAGGTCAAAATCTTTCATGGATTGTAGGACCCCAAATGAATGCTTTTACTGAAAGAGCATGGACTGAGGATCAGAACACTTTTTATTTTTTCTTAATAGCCCAAAGGAATCAAAAGTTATACAAAAACAAAGTTTCAAAATTGTGAAGTAATAAAAATAATTTACAAATTCTGGAATTTTTGAGTAGATTACTTATATTACTTTATTATTATAAATGAGTAGAGTAAATGAGTCGTAGTACTTTTCCAGGGGGGTGCAAAATCACCCTCTTATGGATGCCCATGTTTGTATATATCATAGGAAGGTTTATTTTTTTTACACACACACACACACACACTTATATACATATTTACACACACAAATACAAATATCTATAGATATGAACATATCCTGATATTCACCAATTGTAGAAAATAGGCTTTTCTTAACATGTCAAATTATTTTTGGTTTCTAACCCTTAAAAAAATAGTTGCTAAAAGCAGCCAAAAAGAAATATTCTCCCAGCTAAAATTCCCATGAGTTTACAACTAAGATCAAAGATTTGTAGAGAGAAATACCCTAGTCTGTAGAATAGAGGTAAGGCTAATTGGCTCCTAGGGTAGCTACTGGAACTGAATTCTATTGTAGTTTGTTTTAGAATATTACATAGCTATAAAACCTGATTCCCTAATCTTTTGGCTGATAACAAATGAAGCTTGAATCAATCATAAAACAACAATTACTTTGCAGACAGAGATTTTCTGAGATGAAACAAAACAACTACTAGCTCTGTCCCATAATAGTTGTTACATTTAGAGTATGAAATTTAGATGCAAATGTAACAACTATTATGGGACTGGCTGTGAGTTTTGCACTGTTTGTAGAAGTGATAAATTTTGATGTAAACTGATAAGGATTAATCTCTAGGCCAGTACATCTCAAACTATTTCACTGTCATTCACCCTCAAGTATTTGTCACAGAATTTCATTCACCCGTAGCTAAATCTCCTTGTTTTTGATCATTTTCATCTTATTCTCATTTGCGTGTAATTTTATACATTTTCTATCATAAGCAAATAACATAATTAACTTTTTCTGTTTTTTAATTATATTATTGTAACTACCAGAATGTCAACAAACATGGCTGACATTCAGAATGAAGAATGGGTTTAACAGTTATTTGGACTTCTGTTTCCATTTGAGTCTTGGTAGCTTAATTTGTAAAGCAGGCCGGGCTAAATGGTGAATCCCACCTAAGGCTTATTTACTCACTACCGCAGGGTAATCGGCCCGATCAAAAGTTTTGATAAAAAGCAACTAATAAATTAAAATGAATGTAAAAAATAGTCATAAAATTTTAAAATAATAAATTAACTTGTTTCTTAAGTGCTTATTTTATTCAAGTTTTTGTCATCCTAAAAATATGTGATGAAAACTAAGAGTGACTAAAAAAATGAACACAGAAAAGTTATACTTTTTCTAGTTTATATAAGGTTAGTAAACAACAGTCTTAGAAATTATATTCTTAGAAACAATGTTTTCTTATTGTGAATGTTTACAACAAAAAAATACTTTTTTAAGTATAGAAAAAATATAAATATCTAAGTAAATTGAGTCATTCACCATTCTTTCACCGCTCTAGTTTCATTCACCCACAAAATAATTTCATTCACCCAGGGGTGAATCATTCACTAGTTTAAGAAGCCCTGCTCTGGGCATAGGTAGGAAGGAGTCAGTGTGAAGCACTATCACTATTTCACTGATTTCTAGTCTTCATTCTAAGGAGATATTTTCCACCGCCCTTAACATAAAAATGGGGAATACACCTGTCTAATTATGTTGGTAAATTTCACTCATATCTTTGTTGTAAATTCCTTTGTTATATTGGTTTAATAAGAGCAAAAATGTTAGCCATCTCTGATATATCCACACATAACAATTAGCAATGTGTATTTGTCTGTCACGCTTACGTCATCAGTGACGTAACTTAGTAGAGATAGAATTTTATGTTATGTTAAACTTGATAAATTGTATCTTTACTTAATTTTACCTTCAGATTAGTTTAACATTCAGGCAATATTGAACATAAGAAAATGGTGCAACATAATGCTTTTTTATATTTTATAAGTACAATGTTAAATTACTTAATTATTGACAGCAAAGGTAAACTAGTATTCATTATAATAATGAAACAAATTTGAATTATTGTTTGCTAAGACAGTTATCTTTTTCCTCATTTTAATTGGAATTTATTAGTTGAGATCTATAACAGAGAATAACAATAGTAATCCTTGTAATCAGGGTGTGATAAAGTGATTTTATGCCCTGTAGCATAGAATTCTGACCAAATGTGCCTCCCTAATGCTTATGCTAACATTTTGTTAATGGCACAAATCTTGTGCATTATTTTCAACTGAAATTTCGAATCAATCAACCAATAAAAAAACTAAAGACGGCAACCTTTGATTTAGATCTCTGCACCCTTATCACATGTTGTTTTGATCATTTGTGCCTCCCTATGAGCAGGTGTGTGGTGTTACCGCAATACTATGCTTTTCCCCCCGCCCTGGTTGTAATACCTCTAATAATAGCATAATCGCATATAAAATAAAATAAATGAAGTATTAAGTTTTTTTTTCTTACAAATTTTCAAGTCAGGGATGAAACAGTACAAGAGCTGTCTTAGAGAAGAAATATTTGTCTGTGATCAGGGACTTGACTTGTCCTGAAATATTCACCAACCCAGGGAGGAAACCTTATGCTTAATTGATTTTGAAACATATTAAAAATAACAGACTAGAAACACTCAGGTAGAATGACCCCCGCCTTTCCACCAGGAAACAAACAAAAAACCTAAAATCCCAGATCTGTGGGAGTTCCCAAATCAACACAAAGGATGGTGGAGCATCAAGTTGTGATTCTGATTGTCAACAATCCATTCTAAAAGTAAAATCCCTTTTTGTATGTATATGTATATATATATACATGCACACATATATACATACACGCATATATATATATATATATAT
>VCCN01003404.1:3553327-3565635 GCA_006491835.1 Architeuthis dux
TACGATTAAAATGAGTTGCCAATTGATAGTGAAGTGAATAAAGACACGTGAGTCGTAATTTTTATCGTTTTTATGCTCAATTTAGCAGTTGTGATGGCCTTTGAATAATGGCCCTGGGCTATTATTTGGTCCATTTTTTCCGCCGAAATTTAGCTGTTTTTCATTTTACCACCCTGGGCAATCTTACAGTAGATCCAGGTATGTGAATTTAGTTGGAACTGTGTAACTCATGTTCTTGTACCTTAGGCCACAAACTTATCAATTACACCTGATAATCTTACATTCTCAAAACTTTCTAATGGACTAAGAAAATGTTAAAAGCTTATTTCCATTTGTTAAAAATGTTCTTGCATTTTGTGGCATGCACAAAGAGAAAAAAACTAGTTAAATCAATGTTTGTTGATCAAACAAAACCATACAGAAACACACTCAATGGCAAAATATAATAAAAATACGATTTATCTAAATACATATACATTAGAGAAGATACGATTATAAACTGTGGAATGGGAATTGATATTATTCCATAGAAAGAAAATACCTCAGCTGTTTTTTCTCAAATAGAAAGTAGGTTTAAAAAAGGTAATTTTTTTTTGATGAATAGCAAAATTGCCAATATTGTAGAATATTTTCAAGGCAATTTATAAATGTTTATTTTTAAAAACTGATAGAAAACCAAAAAAGGGCTGTATACCAGGAAAAGCATAGGTTGTCATAGTGCAATGGTTATTGCAGTGTTTGCAGTAAATGTCAGAGTTCATTACATTGACGTGGTCTGTAGTTCAGTAGATAAAGGAAATAAATAACAATGGCTGATGTTGGCAGGTGTGGAATAAGTGACAACTGCAGATCTTAGATACCTAATATTGTAGATTTAGTCTGAAATGAACCCTTTGTTTTTTTTAAAACACAGAAACACTGACACCAAATGTAATGAAATACACTATGGTCATGTGTTCGTTTACTACTAGCGAGAAAAAGGGTACAAAGGACTGGCGTTTTGGGGTGATAGTAGTAGGTTTTGCAACTAGTGAGAGTGGTATCATATTCTGGGACAGAATGTGGGTCAAACGGCTGACCAAAGCCATAAGAAAAGTAAGGGAAGAAAGAGAATGCATTTGACCAATCAGCTTTGAGTATTTTCGAGTCAGTTGGGTAGTTTGGGCCCAGCAGCAACAGGGTCAACATCTTGGGAGTCCACTCTGCACTAGTTAGGGTGGGGGAGAGAGTGGGAGGAAGAAGAGAGGAATAAACAAGGTTAGGACTATTATGTTAGTTAGGAGTTTGAACCTAAACAACTAATAGAAATTTCTAAATGTAAAGAAACAGAATTTAACACGCTGATTGCTCTGTGAATCCGCCGCATGCCTCTTGTATGTTTTCAACAGAAATAAAGAAGATGCATTTTTCCTGGAAATGATTTTTAGCCATGATTTTCTTAGTTTTAGATTCTCATAATTAATCCATTTTCATTGTCAATACATGTAGAACCCATTTTTGTAGCTACTGAATTTAAAGGCTTGTAAATGATGTACTACTGTTGACCAATTGCACAAGCAACAAAGATGTTGAGTGAACATCAAAGACACTTCTAAGATTTCTTTAACATTCTTCAGACGATTGAATTCCTTGTTTGTGTTGTTAACACAACGTTTCGACCGATCCATTCTTCAGCCTTCTTCAGATGTAATATCTGAATGTGATCGAGTAAACTGAAGTTTTTAATTTCAAAGGAGGTAACCCTTATAATGTAGGATTTGGGTGTTTCTTTATTTCAAATAGTTCTTTGGAAACACCCAAATCCTACGCTATAAGGGTTACCTCCTTTGAAATTAAAAACTTCTTTGAAACGTTGTATTAACAACACAAACAACAAGAAGGAATTCAATTGTCCGAAGAACTATTAGAAACCTAATAGTTGTTTTGAAAGTAGGAAATGGTCACACACACAAAACGTTATCTCCTGATAATGAGTGGATCATAGTATAAAAATTTACTTTGGGAGTGTTGAAGCAATATGTTAAGGTAGATTTATGAATAAATATTCAATTTTTGTCATCTTTCTGTCATTAAAAGAAATAATATTCTCAGATTGTTCTACTGAAATTCTAATTTTAGACCAGGCATTTTCACTGAGAAGAATACATTCTTCTTTCAGTACCATTGAATAAATACAATTAGTTTAGGAAAATCCAAAATGAATTTAAACCTTGAAAATCAACAACAAAGGAAATAGACTGAAAAATAGCAGCATAGACAGGGAGAAGTCACTGACCAGGTTTTGGTCTCCTACCAGTGGTGTAGCAAGGGTTCTCAGTGCGCAATGGCCAAGACAGTGCCGGGGGCAAAGATAGTGCCCTGGGCAAAAACAGTGCCTGGGGAGGGCATAATTATCAATTAACATGCATTATAAGCCAGAGGAAATTGTGTGCCCCTTCATAACTGTGCCCAGGGGGTGACTGCCCCCCTCGCTATGCCTCAGCCTACTGTTTCTTTTATTCTTTTTTGTTCTATTGCCCTAGGTTTCTCTTAATTTGTACCTTTCTTTACCCTTTTGTACAAACCCTGAAAATTATCTCTAAATCTTTTCCCCTCAATAATCTTATAATATAAGGGATCTTCTCACTTTGTTTGTTAGTTTTCTGTCATGCTAAAGTAATCAGAAAGAGATGAAGAGGGTACTGCAAACAGACACAAAATTAGCAGCTGCTTTTAAAATTTCATAATTGAAACAAAGTGTTTTAAAAAGTCAGAAAATTACTAGGCTATATAATTATTCAGCTACATCACAAAGAACAATCTGATTTAACAATTCCCCACTGCTGCCTAGAAAATAACTGATATGTTTTGACAGAGGTATAGCTGAGAGGGTCTATTTGAAAACGCCCCAAAACCTTTATAAATAATAGTTCACCTACTGCATGGTATACTTCATTATAGTCATTGGAAATGGCTCATAAAGAACAGGTAGGAAAAAATCAATCAGTTACTATAATTGAGGCTTTCCCATGGGCTTATGATTCAACTTCTACCATACTTTTTTGTCTAAATTTCTGAAGAATTATCATTATCATATACTGATTTACTTGGACTAGTGTCCTCATCTTGGTTGTTATAGTCACAATGTTTTGGCTGTTGTACCCTCCAGCCTTCTTCAGGTGTCTGTCGTAGTTGTTAACCATCTGAGAATTTTGAAACAAACCCTTTATTCAATCCTCTGGCATGGACAGCAGAATGAGAACAATCTACCCCAGTGGATTGAATAAAGGTTTTGGTTCGAAATTCCCAGAAAGTTACCAACTACAACAGACACCTGAAGAAGACTGGAGGGTACAATGGCTGAAACATTGTGGCTATAACAACCAAGATGAGGATAATAGTCCAAGTAAATCAGTGTATTCTACTGTACTGTGTTCAAAATTTTTTCTCCTAAATTATACCAATTTTCTAGAAAGCTGCCTATTCATGTAATTTGAGGAAAACAATATTGATTATAGACAAAGTTTGGCTGAAATTAGTCTGGGTATTATGGAAATATATGCACATAAACACCCACCTACCCACAATGATTTTTGTTGAGAAGCTAGAATTTCCAGTCAATATTCTATTTTAGCAGGTAGTTTTCAAATCCTGACACCAAGGTTACATTAAAAAGCAACAACTAATAAGCCATTTCTAACCAGATTGGAACCAATTCCAATGCAGACTATCACATAAAGTGGTAACAGATGTTCTTCATATTAACAGCTGTTACCACCATATGTGATAGTCAGCATTGAAAGGAAAGGAAACCTGATGTTGCCCAGGAATAACTGGGGCTTCATCATCACTCCTAATTATATGCATGAAAAATGTTTTTACTCTGATATATAAGGGAAGACTTAGTATCAGTTATTTCATATTAAATAACTAGATAATACCCATGAAAAAATTCACGGATATATTTGAATTTCTATGAAACTATTTTGTAAGGAAAAATAATAGCAAATTTGTTTCAATTGAAGAGTCCATAGTTTCAAAAGGAGGTACTTTTATCAGCAAAATTTTTACCCCTGAGTGAGAGAGTCAAGTGTTACGGACAGCAAATCAAAAGAAATCACACAAAAAAAAAATATAACTTATTTCATTACAAAATAAAGTTGAATCTGGCCTTTTTATAAAGCATTTGGCCAAGAACATTTTGGTTTGGCCATATTTAAATTTTGAGCCATTTTGACTTGGTGTGTGTTGAGAGTATTTGCATTTGGCCATTTTTGTGAGATTTTGGCCAGAAACATTTCCAAATGTCTAGCAACTGCTTCCCCCTTTCAACTGCATCCTCACTGTAGGCTACATCTAAAGAAGCTGAAAGAAAGGCGAGGGAGAAAGAGAGATAGTCTCTTTGCAGCGTTCAGTGTTCCGTTGATGCAGTTTGTTTATAGACTTTGATCGGTATTCTTCATTACTATGGAAACAGCATATCTCACTTTTTATTATCCACCATTTTCTTCTTTTATTAGCAGTATTAATGTATTTCACGTGGACCAATCCATTATGAATTGTAGGATATGTCAGCTAGCAGACACGACACACAACCAACCATACAAACATACTAATTTACATATTTGGCTTTTATATAATAAGATTATTTGCCAGATGCCACATTCATCTGAGGAAGGCTAGAAAACTGATCTACGAAAACGTTGTGGGGGAAAACTGAGGATAAAAATCTAAAACTTTAAGAATAATAATTTCACAATCAAATAGTTTTTTGGACAATTGAACTCCCCGTTGTTTGTGTTAACACAACATTTTGATTGATCCATTCTATGGCCTTCTTCTGGTGTACTATCCAAATGTAATGGTGGTAAACAGAAGTTTTTCTCTTTGAATGTTAATGACCCTTCTCAAGACTATGGACAATAATTTCACAATTTCAACTAAAAGAAGTGTAAGAAGACAACATTGCAGGCATTAAAACCTAAAAAGATCAAATAAATATCAACAAGAAAATAAGAGATTTTAGACACTATTTCATCTATTAATATAATACTGGCGATTGATGGGTTGGTTGGTTGTAAGCGTCTTATGGCCAGCCAAACAGCTGGACCCTGGGGGCTAAAAATTAATCAATAAGGGTAACTGGATTCGAGGATGAACATAGGATAGGTGGGACTGGCCTCCAAGGTCATTAGAGGTTGCCACAGGTCGATTTAAGGTCAACATTTCAAAAAGGGACATCTTTCTATGCAAGACTGCATAAACTGGAAGTGCCCTAATTGTAGGCGTCTATATAAACATTCATATATTTCTAAAGAATATCAGTAGAGATGGTAGTGGCCAAGTGATTAGCAGCATGGAATTGGTGGGTAGAGTTCAAACTCCGACTGAGATAATTTGCGTCCACTTGTACTAATGCCCTTGGGAAAGGTATGAAAAGGAATAAATGATGCAATTGACATTAAAAAAAAGTTCCCGATTAAAAAGAATCCACACAGAGTGATCATGTAAATTAGTACAGTGTTTTGGGGGGAAAAAAATTTAAAAGAAAAAAAAAAGGATTTTTTTCCAGAAAATCAGAATAAAAATTGTAAGAATATGATTTCATTTTAGGTCCTATATTTGTTTATTGATTTTTTTTATAAAAGGGTAAAAATAGAACCATTTTCTTAATTGCTTGGAAACAACAATTCTTATAGAATCAATATTCCTGGAGCAAGTGAAAATTGTTAGCAATCTTTTTAAAGCAATTGATACAAAGTATAGTAAACTTATTTGATTTCATTTATTTTATATATTTAGAAACACTGGCAGGGCCGGGTACTTCTGCTAGTATAAAGATGTACAAATCAAGAGAGACATGCCGAACATTCTCATTTATAACACAGACACAATTACTTAATTATCAAAGAGGTTTTCATTTCAAACAAAAAATAGCGTGCTCTGTACTAAACGAAAGTTTCTCAGTGTTCCATTATTTTAACTCTTTTCCCTTATAAATATTTCAGTCTCAATTCACTAAATATTCACTTTGCTCCATTCCATCCTATTAAACAGGTGAATAGTTAATCATGTCAATATAATTGAGTGTGTTAAACATCTATGCTTTGTGCAGGCCCTGATCACCAATGGGCAAAGTATAGCATACCTACTATAATCTACTTATATACTGAAGAGTGTGATTTCTTGGTTCTCTGTCTGTACCCATGGACTCTTCCACTTTAAGGTAACAAGTCTAACTATCTTCTACCCACCATTAGAAACAATGGACTCTTCCACTGAAATTATTTTTTTTAGTTTCTTTTCTAAAAGAAATCATCTAATAGAATTCAAATACAGGTAGTCCCTGCTTTTTGAAAGTTTGCTTTATGATACTTTTTCGCTTTTTCAAAAAAAAAAAAGGGTAAAGCAAAAATAGCATTCAGCTTTTGTTTTGCAGCGAACCATTATAGAGGTGTCCACTCGGATAGTGTAATGGTTAGCATGTCTGCCTCACACTCAGAAGGTCCCAGATTCGATTCCTGGTATGAGCGAAGAGTGTGGAAAACTCTTCATTAGGACAAATTTCCCTGTGCACTCAGCATACACTCTAAGCTGTATGATTAGGGTGGAGGTATCCCTTCGGTGGACTTGCATCCTGCCAAGGTAGTGGTCATGAAAACTTGTAGGAATAAAGTCCTGGTTTCAACCAGACTTGAGACTTGCAAGGATCACTAAGCTGACGCATGCAACAGAAACCGGCACTGTCATCAAACTCTATACTCCATTGGGAGATGTTTCTTAAGAGATGGGATGCATTACGTTTTTTTAAAATCATATCTCCTACTTGGTTTTATGTCTCTCTCTATCTTCTCATTTCCCTGTGTGTGATTAGGGTGGAGGTATCCCTTCAGTGGACTAGCATCCTCCCAAGAGGGTGATCATAAAATCTTGTAGGAATAAGGTCCTGGTCTCGACCAGACTTGAGACTTACAAAGATCACTTTACCTTACATTTGCAATTGATGTATTCAAATTGGATGAAACAAAATAAAACTTATTAGTCACTCAATAGAAACCGTCATATGACCAATGTCTTTTGGTAGCATTCAGTATTGGGTGTGATCAGTTAAAAAAGGCCTGCATTAGCTTAACCCAGTCCTGCTCATAACAAGTCTAACCATATTTCTGAGTGAAGAATGAGTCTCTACAATAAACTTGTTCAATGTTAGGCTGAATAGGAAACTGAAGACACTCCTGGCAATGTACGTGACAATCATATCTCAGAGGATGACTCACAGCCTAGCAGCTTTGTAATTCAATAGACAGGCTTGAAGGAATACAAAATTAAAGAAAGAGAAACTTTTGGTCACTACTTAAACTGTATCACAGGAGTTCTCAAACCTAAGGGGATGCAAGAGAAATTATGGGTGTCCACGAGTTTGTAAATACACTGGAATTTTGAAGTAACCACAGCCAACTAAGACAGATTTGGTGCAAGATTGCCAATTGAGAATGATATGCGAGTGTGTCTCTCTGAAACCGTGACTAGAATTGAGTTATTTGTTGGGAAGAGTCATCCATCTCATTAAAAATGTAACATTAAATTAAATTAAATTACTAACAAATACTACAGGTCTGGTTAGTAACTCAAAAGAAACCATCACATGACCAATGTTTTTTGGCAGCATGCCGTCTTGGGGGTGATCAATTAAAAAATTTGAAAATAGGGTGATCAATGAATAAGTTACTTCTCTCATCTTTTGTAAGATGGTGATCTCTAAAAAAAGTCTGATTTTCAAAAAACAAGCGTGAACACTGCTGGATACGAACTAAGGCACCAATTTAGCATAAACTTACATTGTAAAAACCCCAGTTTTATCTAGACATAATAAGGAGTAAATGTTTAAATTTTGCAAGCCTCTAGCTCCATTGGTGTAGCCTGTACACGCAATACATACATAGCCAGCAAGACTCACTTGAAAACTGAAGAGACCTATGCTGACAACTTCTAAAAAATACTACATGTCTATTGTCTGTTCTATAGTATGTATATATTTTGCCCTATATTCTTCACAAGGGATACACTAACACTGCCAGACACGATGAATGGGTAAACAGGAAGAAAAGGTTTGACAATCCCTGCTTTATCTTATCATGGATTGCATTAAACAGCACTGAAATGCACACACATTTTTCTGATGAAAATGAGCTTTTTGCATTGTTAATTAACAGTAATTTAGTTACAGGTTCCTCTTAGCATTTCTTTCAAAATTTACTAGAGAAATATTTATGCACATTTTCTGATCTTATTTTGTTGTTTTGTCTATCCAAGATTTTTACAGTTGCAAGAAGCTTAAATTAGTATTGAAAATATATAAACAATTATTTAAATGAGAAAAGAGTTTTTTCTTCCAGTGCCATAGTTTCAAGACTTTCATAAGTACATGGTATATTAGAAACTGTCACGTTAACATAGGTTTCTTCAGTTTACAAGTTGGTCTGGCTATGTATGTATGTATGTATGTATGTATGTATGTATCACTTATACAGGCTGTACCACTAGAGATAAAGAGTTGAAAATTTAAACATTTGCTCCTTATTTTAGGGGGTTTTTTTTTGAGGGGGGGTTCAATTTGCAATGTATGTTTATGCTAAATTGATCCCTTAGTTTGTGTTTGGCAGCATTCATGCTTGTTTTTGAGATTTTAGAGATCACCTCCCAACAAAAGGCGAGACAAGTAACTTATTCATTGATCGCCCCTTTTACCAATTTGTTTTAATTGATAACCCCAAACACGTCATGCTGCCAAAATATGTTGGTCACATGTTTCTATTGAGCGAGTAACAAGACATTTTAAAAAAATAATTTGTTTTTAAACAAAAGGAGAAAAAAGACAAGTCACTTCTGTTGTCATTGAAATGAATCCTGACAATTAAATCAAAAACTATTCAAGTACATCAACTGTCATGAAATATTCTTTTTGTTTTGCCAATCAGATTGTTTGTTCAGGTTGCATTGTCAATTGCTGGGCATGAACAATTTTTTGTGCTACTCTGTAACCGTTTCCTTCATTTGTGGAAACGGCTGAAAGGAAATGACAATTCATTAAGGAATCTAATCTCATGAGGAATACATGAATAAAGCAATCTTTTGAGGAATAAATAAATCTAAAACTAATTCCTATTCTAATTATTAGCCTTTACTTAGAATACAAATACAGTGATGCAACCAACCAATGTCAAAGTGAGATAGAGAGAATCTAACTATAATTCTCTCTCTGTGTGTGTATATGTGTGTGTTCGCTGCTACTCTTCCAGGTGTGTGTGTGTGGGGGGGGGGGCATATGTTCTCAGGATAGTGACAACCCTGTTACACAATAGGCTTTCCACCTGCCATTTGTAGTGTAAGCAAGTACGACCCACTGCATAATCTAGATGTCAGATGGTACACTTGACTGTTGATGTTAAACGCATAAACTGACCCTGGGGTGACATGATGGAGTGTGCCCCAGCGAATAATAATACAGTCTCTTTATATGGGAACATTAATTTAAGATTACATAAGACAATTGTACTGCACCTTTATCATTTATTGGTTCCTATTTATAAGGTTCCAATTTTCAAAACCCCTTGCCCTCGTGAGACGGCCGGTTCCAGTGGGGGTGTGTATGTACTGCGATTATTCAACAACTGACCACTGACCTTGATGGTGATCTATTTGATATTTGAAATTGTGACCTCTTATTTTATGACTAAGAAAGGTTGTGAGCATGAATATGTTGTGTTTACAGTTTGAACAATAGGTTTTAGTGTCGAGAGTTATCATGTTGTGTGAAAGTATTCTGTTCTGCTGTGATCAGTGAGGTTTCCTACAACAAATACCCAGAAGGAATTTAAAAATTAAGTATAGCTGAAAAGCCCTTCCTCAATCGTCTAGTCATTTACTAATGAAATCTAGAACTTTAAACAAACTGGTTAGTATAGCGACAAAGCACTTTTTATTATAGTTTATTCAACAATTTTAGTGATAGCGGCTGTCACTTGGCGCTTCAAATGTTTGATGGGATCATATAGTTGCTTAGTTTTCATTCTCATTACTTTTTTGCAATGCAAGTGCGGATCTAGTGGAGGGAGAGAGAGCCAAACCCACCACTGCTCGTGCAAAGTACAAATATACATTTTTTGAAATATATAGATAATTTTATAAATAAAAACTCAAATAATCATAAATTAACCTTAAAAACAAAAATGTATTATATACATAGACTAATTGACAGATGAAATGAAAAGAAAAAATTGGACGCCCCTCCTGCTCAAAATCTTGAATCCCCTCGTAATGTAATTAATGAATCGAATGCATTTTCAAGCTGAAAGAAAATCAAGTTTGATGATAAATTGTTCTGACAGTAATGACAAGCATCAGTATTCAGATTTGGCCTAAGAGTTTGTTCCAGTTTTGTTGTTGGATGGCATTAGGAGTGTTCAGTTTTAATTTCATTCAAAGATATCATTTTTGATTGTACTGTGACATGTCATATCAGCATACATTTTTTTTAAAAATTAACAAAATTGGTGTATTTGTCTATGGATTCTAACATTGAAGATGTAAGAAAATAAATAACATTTGCAACATATTATGCTTTTCAATTTTAAGAAAGGTAAAAATGCGACTCAAATGCAAAAAAAAGATATGTGCAGTTTATAGAGAAGATACTGTGAATGATTGAAAGTGTTAAAAGTAGTTTCATGTGGGAGATTACTTGCTGAATGATGCTCCATGGTTGGGCAGACCAATTGAGGTTGATAGCAATCAAATCAAGACATTATTTGAGAATAATCAACGTTATATGATGTGACAATATACTCAGAATATCCAAATCAAACATTGAAAATCATTTCCACCAGTTTGGTTATGTTAGTCACTTTTATGTATGGCTTCCACATAAGTTAAGTGAAAAACCTACTGGCATATTCTGTTTTTGAAATAAATTGTGACGGGTGATTGAAAGTGAACATTTTACAACAATATGGAATGCAAGAGATTCTGGGGCCAGCAAAATGAACTAACCACACCAAAGCCAATCTTCATCCAAAAAAGGTGAGGCTGTAAATATGATGGGATTGGAAGGGAGTTCACTACTATGAGCTCCTTCTGGAGAACCAAATGATTCATTCAAACAAATACTGCTTCCAATTAGAGCAATTAAAGGCTGCAACAGATGAAAAGCATCTGGAATTAGTTAAAAGAAAGGGCGTAATATTCCATCAGGATAATGCAAGATTGCATATTTATTTGCTGACAAGGAAAATATTGTTACAACTAGGAAATTTCCACTCATCTGCCGTATTCAGCAGATATTGCACCTTTGGATTACCATTTATAACGACTTTTACAGAATTAACTTAATGAACGAAAATTAAATTTCCTGGAAGACTGCAAAAGGAACCTAGAACAGTTCTTTGCTTAGAAAGAACATGGAATTATGAAGTTGTTTGAAAGATGGCAGAAGATTGTGGAACAAAACGGTGAATATGTTTTTCAATAAAGTTAAAGTTGAAAATAAAAAAAAATCTTTTATTTTTGCTTAATAAACTGAATGTACATTTTTGGTTACCCAATACTAAATTTAGAAAGTGTTTTTGTAGCATTAGTAATTGGATACTTTTTGAAAATGTATTTCTGTGCACAAGTTTTTGTATTTGGTGCAGTGCTATTTTGACTGCATCTTGACACCTATGACCTCTTGACATGGACATTTTAGCATATAATTAATGTAATACAACTCTGCTATTTGGAAGTGAGGGATAGGCTTTATTTTTAGGGAATTATTTTTGTTGATACAATGAATAGCAAAGAATGTTATGAGTTCACCATAAGGCACATGCAGATCACTACCCATAATTTATTTTTGTATATTCACTTTTTTTTAAAAGAACAAAACGTACCATAGGTCTTTAACACATTCAGCATCAAACTATTAATTAACCTTTTTGCTACTTTACCTGTTAAGCGCCAAACATTAATTATGTGATGTCCCCTTTTTGAAATTTGGGCTTTGTATCCATTTTGTCCTCTGCACACTGCTGTGACGAATACCTATTTTCCAGTGATGCTATTTAGTCTCTAGGGAATCCCCATTGTTGTATTATTGGCCTACACATATCAGTGAAAGAAAAATGTTGGTACTGAAGGTGTTAACTAAACATATGCACAGTATCTCTTACAATTGTGTTTCACAAACATTTTGTAGACTGGCAACAATGATCTCAAGTAATCTTTTTGTACATTACAACAGTGCTTTTTGCTTCCAGAGTTGTTTAGCTAACTTGGTATGATTCAAATTAAAA
>VCCN01003404.1:3575149-3598500 GCA_006491835.1 Architeuthis dux
TTTTGAGGGCAGCATTGTCACACGATTCTCACTCATTTTCAATATTGAAACTTGATAGGTATGGTATTATATTTTCTCAGGAGCCAGTCACAATCCCTTTGCAGACTGGTCAAAATAAATCTGTAAGCCTGATTCAACTTAAAGCAATAAAATTAGTTTGTATAACTGTTTACTTATGGGATAGGTCATTACATTAGGAAACTGTCAAGTCTTGATTTCAATCTGAGCTGGTGGTACCTTATCACATTTTACATGATATACTAACTCATAAAAAGTGCTATGACAAACATGATATTTTGAGGGTAAATCAACAAAAAAAAAACTGCATATTCATTAATTTATCTGTGAAATGTTCTTGCATATGCTCTCAGAAAGGTCAAATGGAAATATTCTAGCTGGATTAGATTCTTATAAACTGAAGATGGTGAAGATTATAAGAAATATATCAAAAGAAGAGATCAAGCAAGTAATGCTGTGAAGAAAGCCAGGAGCGACTTTGAGAGGAAGTTAGCCAAAGAATGCAGGAAAAACTCAAAGTGCCTATGGAGGTATATAAAAGTCAGAAGCAGAATTCCAAACCTCAAGAAAAAAAGATGGTACACTCACTACTACTGATGCTGAAATAGCAGAAGACCCGAATGAGCAGTTCTACAGCACATTTACCAAGGAAGACACCTCTAACATACCCAACATACCTCATAAAGAATTAGTAACTGATGCATGGAGAAATTTCACTGTAACAGAGAACGATGTAAGAAAACAATTAAAACAGTTACTCCCAAACAAGTCTGTGGGTATTGATGGAATTCACCCAAGAGTCCTCAGAAATATCTACTAAAATGATTGTTCCACTCACCATACTGTATAAGAAAAGCCTAGAGTCAGGAAAGCTATCATACAGCATAACTCCCATCTACAAGAAAGGAGACAGGAGGGTCCTCGACAACTACAGGCCCATCAGTTTGACATCTCTAATTTGTAAAATCCTTTTTTAAAAAATCATAGTGATCCAGATCATTAAGCACATCATAACAAACAACCACATATCCAAACAACAGCACGGGTTCACAAATGGGAGAAGTGTGACACTGAACTTGCTGGAAGCCATAAACATATGGACAAAGGCTCTAAGTCATAACATACCAGTACCATTCTGCACCTCGATTATCACAAAGCTTTTGATTGAGTCCCATACCAGCGATTAATACGCCAAGTGGAGAGCTTTTGAATTGAGGATGGTGTTCTGCAGTGGTTAGAGTCCTTTCTATCCAACAGACGACAGAAAGTGACAGTAAATGGATATGGCTCTGGCAGGTCTAGCATTCTCTCTGGAGTGCCACAGGATCTATCCTGGGTCCAATACTCTTATTGTTTGTGAACAGCTTACCACTGGAAGTACAATCATTAATAAGTTTATTTGCCAATGATACCAAGCTATATCTACTGGTACTGACAGTAGAAGCAGCATTACAACTAGCTGAAGATCTTGTGGCTTGAAACTTGGGCTCAGACCATGCAAATGCGTTTACACCCATTGAAATGCAAAATGATGCATCTGGGCAGAATTAACCTAAAGCACCAATACACCATGAAGACAAGATGGAGCTTACCATACTCTAGAAGACATATGTTTAGGGAAAGATCTTGTACAATTATATATTGACAAAACACTAAAATTCACATCATGCCAACAGAAGATCAATATAGCAAATAAAGTACTTGGTTGTCGCCACCACACCTTCAAGAACGTGGATTCAAAAATATTCATAATACTATATAAATCACTCGTTAGGTCACATTTGGAATTCAGCTCCTGCATTTGGTGACCCCAACATAAATTCAACATAAACGCTATTGAGAAAGTACAAAGAAGAGCCACAAAGATGATCCCCAGCAGAAAGGCTAAAATAGCTTGATCTGGAGACACTATCCCACAGAAGAACCCGTGCTGAAATCTATTTGATAGCCTAGGTCTACACGCCATCAACCAAGGCTGTAAGTTCAGCATCTGTCCAGTTAAAATCATGCTACAGCCATCCCTAATCAGTACAGCCAGGTCACAGCAAGTGGCTACAAATACAATCAGCCAGCAGGGTCAGAAAACACTTCTTCTCAAGCAGATCCGCTCCTATCTCGAATACGCTATCAGATGCCACAGTCTCTTCTACTATAAACATTTTAAAATCCAATCTTAAAAAAGATCGGCCATCAAATGTTTGATTATGAATTCTCATACTAAAAATGATATCAAAAATAATAGCAGACAGCTGAACAGTCAAAATAAAAAGCAACACAACACAAAACAGAAACTCATGCCACAAAGGAACTCTATAGGTTGACTTTACTAATCTAATACTGTCCTGATTGGGGTAAATTGGAGGTATAATATTAATTCATAGATTATCCTACAAAATCATAATAGCATCATTTTATTAAAATCCTAAGTAATTAAAAACTGGCTTAAGATAAAACAGCTTAAGATAAAACAATCAGAATAAATTGAAAAAAAGGATAAGGGATTTACTATTTTCGGCATCAATTGTAGATATCATTTACTAATTAATCACGCTACCCACAACACTGGTTTAAATATTGTTGTTGGGTTTAGGTTATTCATGTGTTCTGACATTCATATGTATCTATCTATCTATGTATCTGGACTTTGCCCAGCCCTAACCGTTCATAGTAGAAACTTTAAATTTTGCACACACACTACCCTCAATGAGTAGGGAAAATGTTTTTTTTTTGTTTTTTGAAAATGCTGCCCAAAATAGGTTTTTAGTGGGAGGTTCTATTTACAATGTAAGTTTATGCTAAACTTTTTTTGTGATCTTTGCCCACCATCACTGCTAATTTACAAAGTAAAAAGAAGCATATATAGGTGGCAGTGATTCATAATTTCCCTTGGTATGCTAATTAATATCATTGAAAAAAATGAAATATTTGATTACTTCTAAATCAGTAATACTTTTTTTGGTAAGTAGATCTCAGGGCACAAATTTACAATGTATCATCATCATCATCATCATCATTTTAACGTCCGTTGTTGGACCTTCCCCAAGGTTTGCCAGTCCTCTCGGTCGTGGGTGTTGCGGAGCCAATATTTTCTGAACTTGTCTAAATCATCACACCATCTTATTTTTTGCTGGCTACAATTTTGCATACGATCTCAGTGGATCCACGTTGTGAATCATCTGACATTCTTGCTACATTACCTATTGCCATTTGAGTTTTCTAATGGATTTTATGACATCTTTGACCTGTTTTTTTCTCTAATATACTGTGCATTGTGATCTCTACTAATGAGTATTTATTCATCTTTTACAATGCTTTTACAAATCTAATATAGATATTATCAGTTTTCAAAATGTAAGTCGTAATAGGAGCAGCTATGTCGTTGAAGATGACAGATGAGCCATTCAAACAAATTCTAGTAAGAACTAATGTGGACACATTTGGAAGTTTTACTGGAGGCAGCTTAGCTCATTAGGATTACTTATCTGATTGGTACAATGGTTAAAAAAGTTTGGCTTTTGGTTTCTACAGATTTATTTATCCAGTTTTTCTTTTCTTTTTTTGTAATATAAAACTTATTTAATGTGAGAACATATGTTATATAAGATTAATTTTATAGTAGAAAGACTGATTGGGGATGAAGCTGCACTAATGAGGAAAAAGGTGACAAATAAGGTGAGACGAAGAGAGGAGAAAAAGATGAAGTATTGAACAAAGTAGGAAGGTAGAAGGTGTGGTTGGTGCATTGATTAATGGCACGGACAATGGAATCAGCAATCCGAGTTCAAAACCTGGTAGAGGCTGTTTATGTTCACTTTGCACTTTGGGAAAGGCATGAATCAATCTTTTTTCTTCCCATGGATAAAATACCAGGGCAGATAGGGCTATCTAGCCTTGGGAGGCAACCAGTCTAGGAGGACAACTCTGAATTCAAAACCAGGAGCTGGAGTCCTTAAGGCAGTCTGAAGTTTTCAGTCTCATTCTGGCAGCTCCTGTGACCGCATTGGTGCCAAGCTGTATTGGCTCTTGCCCTTCCCTTGGAAAATATTGTTGCATAGACAATTGCCTATCCCCCATACAACCTTGCCGATGCCTGTGTCCTGGAGAGCCTGAAAGCAAGACTTTCCGGATGTAGAACCATAATCTTGTGAGACTGACGGACGCCACCAATATAGGAGGAGGGTATGTAAAAAAAAGGAAAGAGAATGTGAATATGGTAATTGGAAAGGAGAAGGAAGTAACAATAGAAAAGGATGTGAAGAAAAGCAACGAATGTAGTGAAGTAAATGAGGAGGAAGAAAAAGAGCAATGAGGTCAAGAAAAAGAAGAGGAAAGAGAATATGTAAATGAATGGAAGGAAGGAATTCTTTTCTTTCTCATTTTTCATTTACCTCTGCCAACGAAGTTGGAAGAGGTATATGTATTCACTCATGTTTGTCAGTCTATCTGTCGGTCTATCTGTTCATACAATATCTCAAAAAGGTTCTCAATTCTGATGACATTTTGTGGAAGGATGGGCCAAAGGCTAAGGAAGAATTGATTAAATTTTGGGGTGGATCCAGGAATTTTTACAGCCCACCTCCGCATTGTAGCTATATATGAACTGATTTTCATTCAGTTTTTAGTGACAATGGCACTGGCAGAGTTATGCACTCTCGGAGTGTTTTCTAGTTCACCATGAAATGTTGAGAAGGGTAAAAAATAAACAAGATGAAGGGGACACTAATGAAGGAGCATAAAGGTTACTATTGTAGTACAGATTGTGTGTCTCAAACTCGGAGATCTGAAACTCGGTAATATCTGAAACCCAGCTATTTTTAAGAATTAAATAATTATTTATTATTATTTATAATTATTTACAATTAATTATTTATATTATTTATAAAAATGTCCAAACATCATTCAAAATTCTGCGCTGGTGCACTGAGTGAGAGTGACCATGCGACTTACAGTGGTGCCACTAACCCACCACACCCAGACTGATGATACCCGACCCAACCCAGTGTTGGTACATCAACGATCTATTCACATAACTTTGTGGTGTTAATGACTCTGTAGTACTGAAATTAGGCCTCGCCTATACTACACCCAAAAGTTGTGAATTTCATAAACTCGTGACACCCTGGGTCCTGAGGTTGCCGAGTTTGAGACGCTCAACCTGTACAAACAAGAAAAATGTTTAAATATTGAACAAAAGAATTCTGAAGGAAGTGTACAAAGAAGCTAATGAAATTTCTTTGTTTATAAAAGACATTCTGTTAGTCAATAAATGACAGGTTCAACAGATTTAAAAAGCAACAGGATATTTACTTACAAACTCATTTATTTCTTCTCTTAATTACATCACCCGGCCTCTCTGATCTCCAGATTCAATATGGCTTCTGTAAACAATGGCCACCTTACCAGAAGTCCATAAGCACTTTCCAGCCTAAAGGGCTTAACTCAATATTAAGTGAAATATTTACTTAACACATTCCATGCAGTAAAAGTATTAGATAAGCAAGTCAGGTATGATTGGTTTTATTGGACAAAATTTGAAGATTCAGTATTGAAAAGTGGTTGCAATATTCAATTACTACATACAACACAGCTTTTAGATAAACTCTCTTCATGCCAACAACACCAATGATAAAGCCTGAATAAAGATATTATTTTCATAAATTTTTCTCGTATGTTGTCCCTTCACAAGAAAAACTTAGATAAAGAAAAATACTATCTCTGTCCCATAATAGTTGTTACATTTAGTAGTAATTCTTTATATGCAAAGGTAATAACTATTATGGGACAGACATAATAAAAGATTGTTGACTCCTTTTATAGACTCCCTATGTATTATTATTATTATTATTATTATTATTTGGTTATAATTTGATTCAGTTTTTAATGTAACTAAATTCTTAATTTGTATTATTTTGTATTGTACAGAGTTGTCAGATGTGAAATTAAACTTTTCAAGTGACTGCAGCACTTCTACTGACCATTCCTTGTGTATGAAGTGGTTATATACAGGGCCGTCTTAAGAATATTTGAGGCCCTCAGGCAAAGCAATGTACTCGATTTGGCTTGTGGGCCGTAATGCTGATTTAATACATGGATTCAATAAAGAGTCAAGAACTAATTTGAACATGAATGTAAATATAGGTTTAGAGAAGGTTCTCCATGTCTGCTATTTAATGATATGAATCTTAAAAAAACCCCCAAAAAACAGGTCTGGTTAATCACTCAATATTAAGAAACCGTCATGTGACCAATGTCTTTTGGCAGCATGCCACATTGGGGGTGATCAATTATAAAATTGGAACAAGGGGTAATCAATGAATAAGTTACAGCTCTTGCCCTTGAATTTTCAACAAAAAAAAACAAGCTGCCAGACACAAACTAAGGGACCAATTTAGCATAAACTTACATTGCAAATTGAACACCCCCACTAAAAACCTATTCGGGGGAAATTTTCAAAAAACAATAAACAATCTTTATTATTATTGGATGAAGTATTGTAATGAACTATTTTTTATTAAATATGACTAGTTTTTAGACTAGAGTTGGTTGTGGGGAATGAGTTTATAAGTGTAAATCAGCTTCTGCTAAACCATGAAGTCTTCATGGCCAATTTTCTAGTCATAATAAGAAGTAAATGTTTAAATTTTCAGCCCCATTTGATAATCACCAGCAAAAGAGATTATTCTGTACTTTGGAATTTTTTGAGAAAAACCTGAATTGGAGGCGCCTGGATTGGATTCAATTATAACTGAGCAGCCACAAGTCTCAATTACAGCTATTCATTACCTAACGAAGCTTAAAGTTGACATTAGTAAACTAAAAAGTTCAGCAGTCAGAGACATGAAGTATAGTGATGTCAAATGATTGAAAGATTTCTTAAAGTTACCTGTTGGAAAGAAACATTTTTACTTTTGCTGATTTTACAAACTTTAGACTGATCACTAAAAAGAAAAAGTTTTTTTCAGTTTTAAAATTATCATTATTTTTTTTATCCCAATAGCTATTCAGACAATGTTTCGGTCATTTTTTTTTTTTGTATATGGTAATGATTCTCACTAATCAGCATCTGAGATGGAATTACAAATCTTGCAGCTTTGGGAATGGCTGCTCTAAAACCTCTTCGTTGGGCAAGCAGGTGACCTTTTAGTACCATGGGAATAGAATAATCACGCTGCATATGAAGAAAGATAATGAACCTTTCTAAGTAGCAATAATGTCAGAAAGATTGAGTTGAATATGATTAATTAAACTTAAATAGATATAGGAAGATATGGCAAAGTATCATCATCATCATCATCATCAGCCATTATAAGTACACTGCTGGACAAAGGCCTTTCCAATCTCCTTCCATGACGACCTAGATTGTGCCAACCTCTGCCACGTCTTAACGGCAAACATTTCTATTTCATCCCGCCATCTTGTGTCTGTTTTTTTCCTACTGCACTTACTGTCCCATGGGCACCAATCGGTTAGCCTTTCCCCCCCATCTATTGTCATCTCTTCTTGCTAGGTGACCAGCCCATCTCCATTTTTGCTGCATAATTATTTGCATAAATATCCTTCACTTTAATTCTTTGCTGGTTGATAGCCAGAAATGATATTCAAGTGTAAAGAAGCGTTTGGTGGTGACACTTAGTATGTGATTCAATGTAAAACTCATATTTATATAAATACACTTTTATGATGTATATTAACAGAAGGAAATACAATGTATTTGCCATTCTTTGAAGAAAACATCTACAAGACACAAACAACTTCAACACTTTCATTGGGTACCATAACAAGCAATACTAATCTATTATATCAAGTTCAGAATTGAAGTGTTATCATTCTTCTATCACAAACAATCAAAAGAGATTTTTTGAATCAAGCTAGTTAAAACTAAATGACCCTAATGCCATCTAACGACAAAAACAGAACATTTTCTTTGTTACCTGTAATGAACCTGAACACATATTTTCAGAGTAAAGGAATTCATATCAACAACATTTAATCTATTTTTTCTGAGACAGGTTACAAAATGAACTAAGTTAATCTAATTCATGAATAGTATAATGGGATTTTCTGTTCCTGAATGTGAATATAACCCCATAAGCAATTAGGTAATCTGAGGAAACTCATTATTTAATGAAAAGCAAAGAAATATGATGTTTTTTCTTTTTAAGTGAAAAAGAATTTTTAAAATAGCATTCCAAGGGAAATTATGAATCACCACCATATATGCTGTGTTGGGGGAGATCAATGAATAAGTTACTTCTCTTGACTTTTGTTGGGCTGTGATCACTAAAAATAGACCCAATTTTCAAAAAACAAGCGGGTACAACCTAGTGACCAATTTAGCATAAACTTACATTGCATATTGAACCCCCCACTAAAAACCTATTTGGGGCGGGATTTTCAAAAAACAAAAAAATATTTTCCCTACTCATTCCAGGGAGTGTGTGTGTGCAGAATTTAAAGATTCTACTATGAATGGTTAGGGCTGGGCAAAGTCCAGCTATATAGATACATATAAATGTTAGAACACATGAATAATCTAAACCCAGCAACAGTGTTTAAACCAGTTTGTTGTGGGTAGTGGTGATTAATAAAAATAAAAAGACTATGAAACCTTGAAATAGAGAACATCTCAGTTAAACAAAATTGAAATTTAAGACATTTAGTTACTTAGAATAATATCTTAGATCGGTGGTACCCAAACCTTTTTGAAAGTGTTTGAGGATGTTTTCACAGTACCCAAAGTAAGAAAATACTGAACAAAAAATACTTAATTTAAATAAAATTTGCCTTTTTATTTAAAAACACAATTTAACTTAATAGCTGGATCACAGCACCATCCAGTAGATTCAATCTTCAACAAGGCTGCAGAGAATCTATGGTTATTCATATGCAACTACTATGTAGCAAGAATGTTCAAGACAGTTCTAGAACAATTCAGAATGTAAACCTTATCTATCAACTGAGCACATCTGGTGTTGTAACAGTGAAGTTCAACACTAGATGGTTGTCACTTCCTATCATTGTAACTGTATCAGTGCATTGAATTACGAATGTGTGGAATTATTAAAATTTTCCAATATCTCACGGCGCCTGTAGAAGCTAACCATGGCGCGCCAGAGAGTCGCAGTGCACACTTTGGGAATTACTGGTTTAGACAGATTTAAAATTAAATTCAAATACATCAACATATAGTATAACTAAGTAAAATGTATATTAGAATATTTTTGTAATCATTTCTATATCTAATGATAATCATCAAATCGGTGTAGTGTTCAGTTGTTCATTATTTTTGATAAGATTAAAGTTGGACATCAATAAATTATTCAAACAGGTCTGGTTAATCACTCAATAGAAACCATCATTCTACTAACGTCTTTTGGAAGCATGCTGTGTTGGGGGTGGTCAATTAAAATATTGGAGAAAGGGGTGACCAATGAATAAGTTACTTCTCTTTTAATGATCACTACCCAACAAAATGCGAAAGTCTGAATTTTTAAAAAACAATCATGAATGCTGCTTGACACAAACTAAGGGACCAATTTAGCATGGAATTACATTGCAAATTGAACCCCCCCACTAAAGTTCAAAAAACAAAAAAAGTTTATTCTAGACATGATAAGGAGTAAATGTTTAAATTTTCAGCCCTCTACCTTTATTGGTGTGGCTTGTATGTGTGATCCAGCCAGCCAGCCAGACCGACTTAAGAAACCTATGTTGACAGTTTTGGTTGACTGTTTCTATTAAGGCCAAAACCAACCCCCAGGTTTATGCTTCCCTAAACATTAAACAATAAAAAAAATACTATTAATACTATTTGTGAGACATTTTTCAGACTATATTCAAACTGCTCTTTTGTATAACAACAATTCTTATTTGTGAACAATAAGGAAAATGTCTTTATTCGCACACAATGAAAGACATTCCAGAGATATTAGTCACTACAAAGAAGTCTCAACAGATTAACCAGTGCTTCCCTTGAGTCTTTATCACAAAATTTCATTCATCCACAAGTAAATTTCCTGGTTTTTGATCATTTTCACTTTATTCTCCCTTGTGTGTAATTTCAAACATAATTTATTTTGTATCACGAGTAAAAAATATAATTTAACTCATTCAAGTCTTTCTCTTTTCAAGTTTTTGAACATCCTAAAAATACGTACAGAAAACTAAGAGCGACAATAAAAATTAACACAGAAAGATTAGAATTTTTCTAGCTTGCATAAAAGTAAACTTAAATTCTCTGGAACAATGTTTTTTTACCTCTGTCAACGAAGTTGAAAAGAGCTATATGCTTTTGGTTGTGTTTGTTTGTAGTTCATATTTTATCCTGTCTGCAAGATACCTCCAAAAGTTATAAATGAATTTCATTCAGATTTTCTGGAAGGATGGATTAAAAAAAATGACATTGATACATTATGATTAGAATCTTTTAGTATACAGGCTGTGTTGACAAGCAAGTAGAACATTCCACTGTCTTCATACATATGGACCTATGAAGTTTAGGTTATAGACATTCCTTCATACTAACTTCATACATATTATTACTAAAGGAAGAACTGATTAAATTTTGGAGTGGATCCATGCCCAATTACATCCCCTACGTTGTAGTTTTATGACCAAAACACATAATATCGCCAATTCTATTTTCCTGTCTGCAAGATATCTCCAAAAGTTCTCAATGAATTTCATTCAGGTTTTCTAGTGGCATTGACAGAGCTATGCCCTCTCTTAGTGCTTTCTAGTTTATTGTGTATATTTCTTACCGCAACAATTACTTTTTAAGTATGGAAAAAAATATAAATATTTGAGTATATTAAGTCGTTCATCCATCAGGTTTCATTCACTCTTCATTCACAGTAAAACAAAAATCACTAGAAAAAACTTCTCACAAACAATTTTAAACAACTGGAACTAGTAGAACGCAATCCAAATATACCTTTTGTTGGGCTGTGATCACTAAAAAAGATCTGAATTTTCAAAAAATACAAGCAGGCACAAACTAGTGACCAATTTACAATAAAATTACATTGTAAATTAAACCCCCCTCTAAAAACCTATTATGGGGAGCGGGATTTAAAAAAAACAAAACATTTTCTCTACTCATTGAGGGGAATGTCTGCAAAATTTCAAGTTTCTACTATGAATGGTTAGGGCTGGGTGAAGTCTGGATACATAATAACCTAAACCTAGCAATAAACCAGTGTTTGTGGGTAGTTGTGATTAACTAAGAAAATAACTCTAGACGTGAAGAGGCGAGATTCAAGTACAAATATATACACCATTTTTACTCGCTAGATTTTCATGTGGGTTCAGGTGTTTAATCTGTTTAAAGTACAAGATTAGTGTCCTGGAACGAATGGCTTTCTAGATCATTACTTCTAATTGAATTTTGTTAACATGTTCACAGCTACTTTGGATAGTGCAACAAAATAACCACATACTCTGCTCAGTGCTGCAAGGCAGAAACTTAGTCTAGCACATTTCTATAACTATTTATATTGCCTTAAATAAAACCATGGATAGACGCACATGTGCATCAGAGGCATTATGAAACATACCACAAGATGCACATGTGTGTCATATGTCAGTGAAAGTGTTAAGCAATGTAACCACATTTGCTTTTACTATCACTCAATTATATTTTTACTCTCCATTTGTATGAATTCCTATACAGATATTTCAATAAATACAGTTTAAAACTCATGAAAATAAAGTATTTCAAAGGGATTTTAGGTTATAGACATTCCTTCAAATCATGTTTTATTCAAAACAGTAACTTATACTCTTGATTATTTGGTAAATTTACAAGATTTGGATGCAAGCATAACAGAAAATATAATCCCAAACATATGCTTTAAGTATTTACTAAGTATAACTTAGTCTGGCGACAAGATTACTAGATTTGATCAACTCACTGCAGTAGTAATAATCTGCAAGACTACATAAACATGTTTTATTGCATGATATACAAATTCAGTACAGATATTCATGCGGAACCTCATTTAGGAAAAAAGGATGTCCATGCATGGAAATGGCATGTACCTTGGTATTTGTCACAATTGTATCTAATTACAAGTGACACTGGTCTTCTGCATGGCCACAGATAAAGTGGAAACTAGAGATGACATGTGGTGAAAGACTATCTTGTCTTACCCTCCTGACAAAATGAGTACTGGACATACAGACACCTAAAAATTGTAAATAGACTTTATTCAAACTTCTGATTCTGATAACTTTCAAAACTTTGCTGAAAACTTTATTCTTGCTTGTTAAGTTTTGTGTATATTTTTCAATGATTGTGTTCTTGGCACAATGCAAAACTGCAAGAATCTGCATGCTGTGTTGACAAGCAGGTAGAAGATTTCACTATGCAAGATTGTTGATGTTAATTTGGTACTTGGGATGTAGCTAAAACATCGACCACCAGATGTGTTAAGACAGGGGTCCCTAACCTTTTTTGCACCACAGCGCAGTTAAATATTCATTTCTAAAAGAGTTTATATGACAAATTTGATATTAAGATCCAAGGAAAGGAATTTGTTTTTGTTTTACAAAGAAATCATATTGGGGGCTGGGGCTGGTTAGGGACCAATGTGTTACAAGATAAAGCATTGGAACTATCTTTTCTGTGGTGTTGGGCCACCTGAGTGTTCAGCAAAAAAGCATCAGGTGGCTAATTAAAACTGACATAAGATATAAAGGGAGCCTAAAGAGAGAGAGAGAGCGAGTGAGCGAGCGAGAGATAAGCTGTTCACCCGAAGTGAACTAGATCCACATATTGAAAGGGATGTGGAAACACACACACCTTCATCTCCCTACAACTACGCTTTCTAGCCCCAGCATTCCTGGTCTAAAATAAGGTGTTCCTGGTTGCCGCAAAGAATAAAGCAAGAGTTGTGATATTTTTTCATATGTCAGTGTTCACATTTTCATTCCAGTTGTGAAGAAAAATTACAACCATGGTTCACAATAGCAGCAATATTATCTTTATTTTTTGGTTAAAGCATCATCCATGAAAGACAAAGTTACTTTCTTAATCCAATTGCTCTGCTGTTTATCACAATGCCAGAAGAAATAGATCAGCAAAAATTTTACGAAAAGAAAATAAGTCAAGATATTTGCTATTTTTAGAATATGTGGAACAAGCACTAAAATCTGGAAAGCCATGAAACCATTTCCATCATTTTTTTTTCATTTATTTTTGTCAAACTCCTCCTACTCTGGAGTTGACTTTATTTCCACCTGGGTAACAACAATGACAACAACAACAATAACCCTCACCAAAATTAGAACCCTTCAAGTCTACAGAGAGGGCTGAAATTTGGCATGCAACCTTCAACCTCACTAGAAGATTGAGGAAAGAAAAACTTCTGAAAATTCAGCATAATGGCTGAAATAGTTGCGTTTTTCTATCTATGTATGTGTCACTTGTACAGCCCTAACCATTCATAGTAGAAACTGGAAATTTTGCATGCACACTCCCCTCAATGCTTAGGGAAATTTGTTTTTTGAAAATTCGGACTAATGGCTGAAATAGTAGCATTTTTCTATTCACAGGGTGTAATGGCCGATTTGTCCCAAAATTAACATCAGTTCTATCTAAGGGAAGCAACTCATCACGTCAGCCTAAAATTACCAGTAAAATTGAGTTGCTTCCCCTAGAACCAGCATTAATTTTAGGATAAATCAGGAGTTACTCTTGGGACACCCTCTACGTATGTCACGTGTATAGGCCACACCAAAGGAGTCAGAGTGGTGTTTGATTTTGAAGCAGTCAGTCTTGTTTCTTCATTTATTTTGGAGGAAAATTGAAAATATTGTTGCACATACTGAATCAAGACTATTGAAAGATGGCTTTCATGTAATGAGAAATTGGAAGAGAGCCATGAAAATTTAAGAATAACTAGTAAAATACCTATTGATTTTCTTACAGTATATTGAGGGGTAGAAATATAAAGCACTAAATAGTATCTGAAAAAACTCATGGGAGTTGCCTGAAGCGACCATCCCCAGCACTTAACCAAATCTTCTGCTCACAGACACTTGAAAGAGCTTATTTTACTTTTTCGCCTTTCTTCGTTTCTCGACGACCGAGTTCAGCCATTCTCCTTTGGCGATATCTTTATGTTTCACCCCCTACCCTTTTGCATACCACTACCCTGCTTCTCACTCCTTCTTCCTACTCTCTTTGTGGTCTTTGTGTTGCGATTTCATTCCCAGAACCTCTCCTCTACCCCCACCCCTCCATGGATGGACAGACATGTTGTTTATTGTGATGTAGGTTATAAAAACTAAAAAACAAAAGTATATTAAAGTAAATCAACCATCTGCATATGTAAGATGTTAAAGAGTCAAGCAAAAAAATAAATGAACCTTACACTCACAAGCAGAAAGTTATTAAAAAACAATTTGGACAGAACTAATCTTCCTACTAAAGTTTACATACATTTTTTGATTGGTAGCATAGTTTTTTGTCATTTTTCCCCCTTTTTTATATAACCAGATGAGAAACAAAGCTAAAAAGCGAGTCAATTTCATTATCAGAATTTACAGCAAAGCTGAACCAATTTTGAAACAAACATTTGCAGATATGTATAGAAATTAAGATACACAGTTTGAAACCCTTGGAACCAGACATGTTTTGGGAATTCAGAATTTTTTAAATTTCGGAATGGTAGTACAGGCTGTTATAAGGCGGTTTGTTATAGTGCAGTTTGCGTTATAACGCGGGTGGATGGTGAACCCTGAAATATTAATCCAGCTCCAAAATAAATTGGTTGAGGCTTGGTTATAACTCGGTTGGCTTTCTTGGACCCCAACACCCACATTATAGCTAGCTAGCTCTGGGATCTGCCAGGAGAAGGAAACTCCTGTCTAACTTATGACCTATGGGCTCTGCTCCTATTTGTACCACTCCACTCATCCATGGGATGCAATCCCTTGATTTAAAGGGTGGGGCCCTGGGCAAGTCTCACTTCACCTTAAAAATTCACTGCTCAGGCTGGAGGGTTATTCAGCACACTGGCCCTGCCATCTATGGTCCTACTGCAGTGGATTACCCTCCACAGAAATCTTTGTTCACAAAGCCAAGCCATTCATATCCTGGAACTAGCGAGTACTAAAACCCACAGTACATTATTTATGAGTAACATCCGTTTCTGGTCATCAGTCATTTTAAAACATCAACAACTTATCTTTCTGTTTTTTAATTCACATGCATAATCATCAGTAAGACGCTGCGCATATACACAGTGATCAAGTTTCTGCAGCAACTCTACTTTATGATATTTACTGTTACCCATAAGGGTATCTGTGGCTCTCTTTGATATTTTCACAGTCCTCAAAGTCACAAAAATACCCAAACAATAAAAAAGGAGCACTGAGACACAACTGATTCAACAGGGGGTTAAGCATGGGTCGTATTGACTCAAGTTTTGGTGCCAAATGCAATCAAACCAAATGAACTTTTGGTTTTCAGAATTTTGGATAACAGCTGGTATACCTGTAGCAGCAAATCTCCATCTCTTAAAGACGACAGTTTACTAAATAACGCTGTATTGTATATTATTTAATGGCTTTAAAAAGGGATTTTGAGCATTATTTAAGATTGTTAGAAATATATAATCCATTTGTTGACATGAATAAAACTATTTGATAAACAGTCTCTGAACTTATCCAATAGTTGGGATTTAAATCAAGCAAGATAAAGCTGGATTTTGAATTCGGGGGTAAATAATTTAGATATTACTAACACATTGGTACTAAATGGCAATCTTCAACTCCAGCACATCAGCTGAGAATAAGAATATAAAAAACAGCTACAGAGAATCTACCCAATACCTTCTACAACCAATTTTAGCACCACTAAAAACAACAAATGATAGTATAGGTATACCTTGATTAGCGTGGTTAATTCGTTCCAATATTTTCTGTACTGTTCAAAACTGTACTGTTGAATGTCTTCTTATAATTTAATGTGTTTTTTTCCATTATACATAGTTACATTAATTTATATAGCAATACCATAACCATACTACATCAAAACCCGCACTATTCAAGTTATTACTGTAATAAATTTCAAGTTTTTTCTACCAAGGAAAGAAAGCTACAACACATCTTTATGTATAAAACTTCAATACTTTGTATTTTGAACATTTTCTCAAATCAAGTTAGATGGTAAAATAACTTGCAAGAGGAGTTAGTCAATTCAAAGCCAGAAATGAAAATTACTCTCTTTCAATTGTATGCATTTCCCATGAAATGCTATTTCAGAGTTAAGTGTTACTTAATTGAATAAAATAGAAATAATAAAAACTTGAAGCTTTCTGTTTCTACACATGGCATGGGACAATCTAGCCAGCAAATAGTTAATATCAGATTTCTGTTAGTAAAATTCCACAATCAACATTTCAGATCAGCTTTCAACATTTTTAAGATAAGTAAACTCTTGTAACATAGTTCTGACCTACTTTATCATAAATAATTGCAACGTGGGGACACTAAGACAACTGGTTGATTTGACCGATCAGCTTCTAAACTAGTTCTGATCTACAAATTAAATCTAAATTATTCTTGAAGGTTTTTGTCAAACTCCAGTCCAAGTTCGGAGTTGCCTTTATTTTTCTACCATAACAAGAACAAGAACAATCCTCACCATATTTAGGGGAGTAAACTCTTCACTGTTTGTCTGTGCCATCATGTTAAACCCAGTGTTGCCAATTTAGCACGTTTTGCGCTAGATTTAGTGCATTTCTTGTTTTTGAATTGCAAAAAGGGCTAAATTAGCGAGATTTTTGGTCATTTTGTCCATTCTCTGGCTATTTTTGACAATTTTTAGCGTCTTTTTGATGGTTTTTGGCCATTTTTGGTAATTTAAAAAAATGTTATGCTGTTTTAGCGCTTTTTGGCAGTCAAACTAGCGCAAAAATATTTTTTGAGTTGGCAACACTGGTTAAACCAAACCAATATGTAAAATCAACATTTCCCGACCTGATTTGAAATCACAACCAACTGATTGGTAGATGGCTCTTACAAGTCTTACATATCTACAAATGTATTTATTATATATACAATACAAAAGTTGCAGTAATCATCTTCAGTTGGAATAATAGTAGGAGTGAAGTTTGACCCTGCAGCAGCCAGGCATGTTTATAACAGTATCATGCTGATGGTCTAAATACTAACTACTGTGTAAAATTAATTTCTTTATGTAATTTCTACAATCTATTTGAGTTTTTCTTTTTAAAGAAATACTATTTATTGAAAATACAAAACTTACCAGTGATGTACCAGAATATCAATCTGGTCGGATATCTGGCGCTGGATTCACATAGTGGCTGTGATAATTTTTTGTGAATCTGGCATCGGATATCTGACCAGATTGATATTCTGGTACATCACTAATATTTACATAAACAAAACTTATTGTCATAGACACACATTTCTAATTCTTACAAGTTATATACAATACATATTTGTCCAAAATATATAAAAAATTATTTGAATTACCTTTTTAATTGTTAAAATTACTTTTCACTCAGAATTATATATGCCATTTAGTTTACTCCATTTCATACTAAAAATATCAGTTTGGGATCTTTCAGATTCATCCAGTGATCTTTTGACTATTGTTCAACATCAATGAATTTATAAGGACCTTTCATATTAGATATCTAAAAAGAAATAAAGTTATTTCTTCTCTTCTTTAATTCAAATTCTTATACCTTGCTAATTGCTCATGGCAGGGCCTCCAAGAGGAGGAGTGCAGCTGGTACATCGCATTGGGGCCCCGGAGGTTTTAAAGGGGCCTGAGGGAGTTAAAGAGGGCCCGAAATTCAAACTTCTAAGTTGATACAATATGTTCATTAATAAAATAGGTTGACTATCGTTTACTGGCGAGAGAATATAGTATGGCATGCTAAAAGGGTTATAGCAGATGAAAACAAGATGGCTAAAGGACGAGGGTGTTTATGCAATGTGTGTTTGGGGGTCCGAACAAAGCTTTGCACCGCATTATAAAAATCCTTTTCGGAGTCCCTGGCTCATGGCAGTGGCAGTGCTAGGCCCGACTCTGCCCCACCCCCTGCAAATTGTTAAATATGCACCCCTCACAAAAGTAAAAGGTTTAAAATGGTAGGTCCAATTGTTGGTCCAGTCTGTCTGTTCCCATGAGCAGACGTAGTGCGTGGGAACAGACAGACAAACTGGACTAACGATTGGACCTACCGTTTAAACTATTTACTTTTGTGAGGGCGCATATTTAACAATTAACACCCCCATCCTTTAGCCATCCTGATTTCATCTGCTATAACCATTTTAGCATGCCATACCATATTTGCTCGCCAGTAAACAATAGTCAACCTATTTTAATTTAATGAACATATTGTATCGATTTAGTTTGAATTTCGGGCCCCCTTCAACTCTCTTGTTTCCACGCACCGCATCTGCTCATGGGAACATGCAGGGAACAATTTGATATGGTTCAAGAGTTTGTGCATTTATATTTCTGCTTGCTAGTGTATACTTGTCAATCCCAAAAGAGATGAGGCTGAGTGGGTGAATGATTTTTACATTCAATAATTTGCCAATATTTTGAATACTTTTGCTTTCAGAATATATCTGTTCTCCAAGCCACATTAAAGTATTAGTTCAGGAAGTTTTGGTATTTATAAATGAATTAAAAGAATGAAAGGAAAAACCTGTTTGGTAGCTGAGGTAATTATGTATTCTGATTTTAAGTTCTTTAAATGTAGTGTGAAAAAAATAGCTCAACTAAAACTCACACACAAAGATTTGAGTTATTTTTGAACTGTCACTGCTGTAGATACACCACAAAAGATTTCATTACATACATAAAATAAAGCTGTGCAAATAAAACCAGTTAGATAGCAAACAGAACTAACATAAAAGGACTTGATGTGCTATTAATACTTGGTTAAGAAGAGGAAAACCTATATCAAACAAGAAAGCACTCAAGCTCATATCTCTGCCAATGCTGTACACTTATTCAATTGAAAACAAATTCCTGAATCTGCCCCCCCAATCACTTCTTCCTTAGCCCATGGCCTACCCTTCCACAAAATGTCATTGAAATTCATTGAGAACTTTTAGAGATATTGTGTGGACAGACAGGAGCAAGTACATAAATGTATTAAAAAACTAGAATTCCAAGGGAAATTATGAATCACTGCCACCTATATATGCTTATTTTTACCTTGTAAATTAAACAGTGGTGGTGGGCAGTGATCACTAAATAGTCCAAATTTTCAAACAACAAGTGAGAATGCTGCTGGACACAAACTAAGGGATCAATTTGGCATAAACTTACATTGTAATTTGAACCCCCAATAAAAACCTATTTTGGGGGTCAATTTTCAAAAAACAAATAAAAAAACATTTTCCCTACTCATTGAGGAGAGTGTGTGTGCAACATTTCAAGTTTCTACTATGAACGGTTATGGCTGAGCAAAGTCTGGATACATAGATAGATACATAAATACATATAAATGTCTGAACACTTGAATAACTTAAACTCAGAAACAGTATTTAAACCGATGTTGTGGGTAGCAGTGTTTAAAAAATGAAAAAATATCTCTCAATCGAAAACAAATTCCCGGATGCTCCCCCGAATTTAATCACTTCTAACTTATTGTTTGACCCACCGTTCCACAAAATTCATTGAGAATTTCAGAGATATCCTGTGGACAGATGGAAAGACGGACACGGCTGAATACATCTGTCCAACTTCTTTGACAGAAGTAATCAGGAGCCAAAGTTTCTTTTCTGAGGAGATCAGTCTTGTAATTAATTATGCCAAGTATTGGAGGAGTGTAAACAATTACACCTGCACGCTGTTTTTAAGTACAGTAACAGTCTTTTTCGTGTTTCTTGTACCTATTAACAGCAAAACAACCCAAGGACAATAACCACAGAGTAGGTCATATTTACAAGGGCCACCTGTTTATTAAGATCATGCTGTAATAGTTCTTTGAGTGACACAAGTAACAGCTGATGGTGGGGGTGATTGCAATAATCACCTAGAAGTTTTCTTTGAGCATGCTTTCTCTGGGGTCACCACAAGTACAGTAGGTTCATTGTGGTATAAAGTCTAAACTGACATGAACGGCAGCTGATGACAGTTAGTGAATGGAAAGTTAATTTGATGTATGGCAACAGTGAAGTACCGAGTTCACAGAAGGTAAAGGTCTCGAGGCAAGGTTATACTGGATTCTATCTTGTGATTTAATAATTAACTTAGCCTTGCAAACCACAAATATGAAAACTAAAGTAATTTTCCGTTTAATGCCAACAGTTTTTCAAACATGAATTCATTTTTATAATTACATTTTTATTAAAAGAACAAATTTCTTCTTTTTCTTTTTTAATTCTGATATTTTGATATCAAAATAATCAGAATATTTTTAATGAAACGATAATAGAGGTTTGTGCCTTGAAGCAATGAATACAGCAAAGTTAGAGATAGAAAACAAGCCTTTTCCCCTCCTCTTTTTTCCATTAACAAATAATTAGGAATTATTTTCTGGTAGAGTGAACAAGATGCCATAACAAATAAAATTGATTTGTTGAATAAATTTTTCTGCTAATAGATGCCAGAAAACACTTCCTCAAATAGAAAGCGGTCAGAGAGGGCATACCTCAGTCAACGCGGCTAGAAAATCTGAATGAAATTCATTTAGAACATTTGGAGACAGGAAAAACAAAAATTGGCAATATTATGTGTTTGGGATATAACAACGACGTAGGGGAGGTAATTGTACATGGATCCACTTCATAATGTTATCAATTCTTCCTTTGCCTATTGTCCACACTTCTAGAAAATCTGAATGAAATTCATTTAGAACCTTTGGAGACAGGAAAAAAAAATTGGCAATATTATGTGTTTGGGATATAACAACGACGTAGGGGAGGTAATTGTACATGGATCAAAATGTTATCAATTCTTCCTTTGCCTATTGTCCACTCTTCTAGAAAATCTGAATGAAATTCATTTAGAACTTTTGGAGATATCTTGCGGACAGAAAAAATATAATTGCGATATTATGTGTTTTGGACATATAACTACAACGTAGGGGAGATCATTGTGCATGGATTGGACCCACAACCTACCAAACCGAAGGCGAGCATACTACTACTGGGATATAATCTTCTTTGTGCCATGTCCTCATTTACACCTTCTGGTATTCTTTCTGCCATCCATCTGCTCAAACCCTTCAAGTAGGTTACTCATTACCTACCTTTGCTTTTTTTGCCTTCTATGCACCCTGTGAATATTAAATTCTCCAAGCCTTCTTTTCTCATTATGTGTTTGAAAAATTTCAACTGTCTCTTGTTAACAACAGATTCCTTGTAGTTTTTAATCTGCTCAAAACTTCTTCATTTGTTATATGCTCTGTCCAAGATAACTACATCTCAGTTGCTTCAATTCTTTTTTTTCATTAATAGGGGATTAGACACTACACAGCAGTCCAACACTCTTTACTTCATTTCTAATGTTATTTTTCTATCTTTGAATATCTTGCTCAGTTTCTGAGAAGCGTCTTTTGCTATTCCTATTCTGTGTCTTTTGGTCTTTTGTTTTTTTGAGCTGCAGCCTTATAAATTGAAAGACCAAACGAACTTCAACAGTTTTCCCTCTAAAATGGAGAAATATTTTTGATCTCTTTCTAATGTTGCCTAATGAGATTCTCTTTTAGTTTCTCAAAAACTGAAATTAAGAAACAAATTTGCTTTCTTGTTTGTAAATCTCAACCAGGATGGACCACTCTTTGCTGTTGTTGTTGATAATGTTTTTTGCATTATTTTTAGACAAGAAAAAAATCCTTTTAGTTAAAGCAGTTTGCAAATGCAAAAGCCTGTGTACTTTTGGAGTAATTGCTTTCAATCTTCTGAGAAAATGCTTTCATTACAAAGTTTTCATGTAACCAATTACAAATGATAAAGAAAGAAAAATTTAATTCTGAAAACTTTCAGTCAAGTAAAAGCCAAAACCTCATGGTGTGTTATTTATTTAATTATATTTCCAGCAATGCAGCAAATTGATCTGGTGTTATTTTCTAAAGAATTTAAGATTTTCAACATCTTTACCAGTATCATCATGTTCTGTCTGAATTTTTGAGATGAGGAGTTATGATTATTATACACTGATTTACTCGGACGTATTCTCATCTTTGTTTAATTTAGAAAAAAAGGACATTAACTCTTAAATTCATAAACCACTTGAAACTGCTTGTAATTGACAGTGGAACTCTCCAATGAATAGCATGAAAAATAGTGGAACTCTTCTATGAATTAAATAGAAAAAATAAAAAGATTCACCAAATGGTCAAAGAGATAATTTCAATCAAAAGTTTCCCTTGAAATTAGCATTCTATTTTCTAGGTTCAAGACTCCAAGTTTCCACCACTGGATTGTCCTACATGGCCTATTGGATAAAAGCATTGGTTAACTGTATCTAGTAACTTGCTTGACAGTTGTAAGTTCAATCCCTGAGTTGGGTAGTGCAAGAAAGAGATATACTCTGGTTCAGTGGAAGAAGCAGACAAGTAATGAATTAACTAGGAAGAATTGATATGACATATGCTCTGGCATGGACAGAAGCATGAGAACAATCTACCCTGTGGGTTCAGTTTGAAAGTCCCAGATGGTTATAACAGACACCTGAAAAAAGATAGAGAGTACAATGGCCGAAACTGTGGAGTTTGAGTGGTTTCTTCACATTCTATAACTTACTTTAAGACTTGATAGTTCACTACTTCAAAGCTGTTAATAGTGTAAATAAATATTTACGTCTGATCAATTTCATCTGAGTTTTATTAAAAAGTGACTGAACTCTTTAATTGGAAGAGCCCATTGTTAATGGTAGGTAGGTAGGAGATATTTTTATCAGCAAAATGTTACCTTTAAGTGGAAGAGTCCATTGTGATGGATATAGAAGCAAACAGAAAAAGTCACACTGTTAATTATATGGATAGATGATTCAAGTATTACAAGGATGAGTCAGACTCTTGAAGAAAAGATTTTTGTTACTCTTGAACATGAGTTTTTGTGTCTTTTTTCTTATGTGTACATTCGTTGTGATATTCAAATGCACTTTGCCTGAGGTGTGTTATCTTGAAAAATAAGAAAGAAAAAAAGAAAAAGGAAAGCACATTGACTGTACAAAGAATTTAAACTATCCAGGTTGAATTATTTTCTTCTTTTTGAGCAAGTTTGTTCATCATCAGCCAACAACAGCAGCACATAACACAAAGATGTAGATGATAATCTTGAAAAAGTTAGGAATGCTAATAACACCTCCATTTTCAAGTCTTATGATT
>VCCN01003404.1:3618653-3637857 GCA_006491835.1 Architeuthis dux
CAGGGGAAACTTGTCCTAATGAAGAGTTTACCAGACTCTTCACTCATACTGGGAATCAAACCCACGACCTTTCTGCTTAGGAGGCAGACGTGCTAACCATTACACAATCTGATCAAACTAACAGATTTTATAGCGTGGGCAAAAGACAGACTAATATAAAGCAGATAAAATGGGCTCAGATTTTGTTGAATTGGAGCATGAAAGCTTCTGATGAATAGAAACTATATTCTGTTCAAAACAGTAAAAAAATGTTAAAAATAGAGAAATTAGTCTGTTGGATTCAATGAGGATTATGATGCAGATGTTTTTTTTATTTTTATTTTTTATCCTGTAACCCAGTGCAGGGTTGTTAGGGTACCACAGATGATTTCATTATGGGTGTGTCAAGGGTGAGAGCCCATCCCTCTTCAGGTTGGTTTAGAATCAGAGTTGTCCATGACCTAGACTGATTGCCAACCATTGCTAGAGAGCCCAGTCTGCCCTACTATTCACCAATAGATAGAAGGAAAAGAGATGGATTCATGCCTTATCTAAGGGCATTAGTGCAAAGTGAACAGTCTCAGCCAGAGTATGAACTTGGCTTGCCGATTCCATTCACCATGTCACTAACCATTTGGCCACTCAGCACCTTCAATATGATGCAGATACTTAAAAGTAAAACTAAACCTGTCTGGTTAGTCATTCAATACAAACCGTCATGTGACCAACGTCTTTTGGCAGCATGCCATGTTGGGGGTGATCAATCAAAATTTTTAAAAAAGGGTTGATCAATGAAGAAGTTACTTCTCTCGCCTTTTGTTAGGCAGTGATCACTAAAATAAGTCTAAATTTTCAACAAAAAAGTGTAAATTTAGCATAAATTAACATTGTAAATTGAATCCCTGGCTAAAAACCTGTTTGGGGAGGAATTTTCAAAAAACAGAAAAAACGTTTTTTTTTAGACATAATAAGGAATAATAAGGAAAAAATGTTTAAATTTTCATCCCTCCAGCTCCATTGGTGTGGCCTGTATGCATGATACATCCATAGCCAGCCAACCAGCCAGAATCACTTAAAAACTGAAGGAACCTATGTTAACAGTTTTGGTGACAGTTTCTAATATTTCTATTTAGATATTTTCCATTAAAAAACAATGGCAAGGCTTAGAAAAGTTTGGGTCTTTTGTTACTATGGGCAGCTTAAGTGCTATATTTGAAATAAAAGGTTAAAAAGTTTTGTAAAACAATCTTATTGCTTCATTGGACTAATTTCTGTTTCTTTTGTCTCTGCACACTGCTCGCCTTTAATGCTTTCAGAAGTGATATGTAAACACAAGTTGAAAATACAACATGAAACGGCGTTGACTGGAAACTCGTGAGGGATATGTAAATAACTACCGGCTATTTATGCTACCAATTGATCAATATTTGCTTTGTGACTGATTGCCTTCAAAAGCAAGAGCGGTCAGCTTGATATTTTTTTTACCCATTTGCAAGTAAAATTAAGTATTTAGAAAGGAAACTAGAGATTCTTTGATCTCTCTACACTTTGCTGACGAGACCGTTTTGGGAGTAGTACTACAAATTTACCCTGTCTGACTTAAAAAAAACAGGTCAGGTTAGTCACTCAAAAGAAACCGTCACATGACCAACATTTAGCAGCATGCCGTGTTGGGGGTGATCAATTAAAAAAATTGGAAAAAAGGGGTGATCAATGAATAAATTACTTCTCTTGCTTTTTGTTGGATCACTAAAAGTTTGTATTTTCAAAAGACAAGTGTGAATGCAGACACAAACTAAGGGACCAATTCAAAATAAGCTTTCATTGTAAATTGAGCCTCCCACTAAAAACCTATTTTGGGGGGGGGGAAATTTCAAAAAACAAAATGAAACATCTTCCCTGCTCATTGAGGGGAGCGTGTGTGCAAAATTTCAAGTTTCTACTATGAACGGTTAGGGCTGGTCGAAGTCCAGATACATAGATAGATAGATAAATGTCAGAACACATGAATAACCTAAACCCAGCAACAGTGTTTAAACTGGTCTGTTTTTTTTCTAGACATAATAAGTAAATGTTTAAATGTTCAGCCCTCTAGCTCCATTGGTGTGGCCTGTACACATGTAACATACATAGTCAGCCAGCCAGTCAGAATCACTTAAAAACTGAAGAAACCTATGTTGACAATTTAAAAAAAAGCTCTTGGCCTGCCTTATAGCTGAGATAGTTGTGTATGTACCAGTGGACAGTGTTTGAGCACAGGTATACAATTAGTATCTTGAATAATGATTTTCAAGGTGCTAGGAAATCTTCCAACTCATAACCTCCCACCATGGCCTTGTGCCATAAGAGCTAAGCAAAAAAGAAAAAAGAAGGATAACCATTTAAAGTGTTTTTATTGTAAATCAGTAAGTTACTTACAGGAAATAGTGAAGAGGTTTTTGAAGCCAGATTTAAATGTTTAAAAAAAAGCACCAATTTCGTAAAGGAGAACTTCAGATCTAATCTAAGATCCTTCAGTTGAAAGATTTATCAACAATAGTCCATGAACGTTCGCTTTGCTGACAGTTTTAAGTGTACAACAACAGGCTCGGCTGATGGTTGCTACAGATGCTATAAGTGTGACAGACATGATAGGAAGGGAGAGTAGAGAAAAGAAAGCTAGTTAGTTTAATAAGAAGGTTGAAAGGGTGAGGTTACAAAAGAAAGGTAGTTTAATAAGAAAGCAGGAAGGGAAAGGGGATGATGTCTGCTATGGATACTAGAAGTGTGACAGACCGGGCTCTTATATATATGATGATTATATATGAATACTGCAACTTTTGTACTGTATTGTATATATAATAAATAATAAATTATTTAAAAACAAATTCTTTAGTATAAATGTATCTATTTATTAGAATGAAATAAGTGTATTTGGATCATACATTTTTGTAGTTGTAATACTTGTCAGTTTGGCTCAGTCATTAGGAGAGCTAACTACCAGTCACTTGGTCATGATTTCAAATCATGGTAGGAAAATGTTCATTTTATATATTGGTTCTGTTTTATGACGGGACAGACAAACAGTGAAGAGTTTCCTCCCCTAAATTTGGTGAAGAATGTTCTTGTTCTGGTTATTGTAGAAAAACAAAGTTAACTCCAGACTTGGACTGGAGTTTGGCAACTTATTTATTCCAATGTTCAACAGTGATGTATAACAATTTGTGTTAATAAGCAGGTGAATTTATTCACATAATTAGATATCAGCTGGCCATTTTTCATTTACAAAATACGAGCATTCAAGATAATTTCATATCAACAAAAAGACAAGATTATGAAAAGATAAACAAAAGAGCTTTGAAATATTACATTTTCAATATGTTAGCCACAAAATTAGATCCGCATATTGTGCACCTCAGGCCAAGAATGAAAAACTGTTTATCAGCAAGTTATGCTTGCAATTGTTAGACATGTTTATTAAACATGTTTGGTTTGCCCTTAACTGAGAGAATTGCTATGTGAATCAGACAATGATGACGCATTGTTAATCACCACCACCCACAACAGACTGGTTTGAAGACTGTTGCTGTGTTTAGTTTATTCATATGTTCTGACATTTACACGTATCTATCTATGTATCCGGACTTCACCTAACCCTAACCGTTTGTAGTGGAAACTTGAAATTTTGCACACATACTCTTCAGTGAGTAGGGAAAATGTTACTTTTTTGAAAATTACCCCCATAAATATGTTTTTAGTGGGGAGGTTCAATTTGGAATGTAAGTTGATCCCTTAGTTTGTGTCTGGCCCCATTCATGCTTGTTTGGTTTTTTAAATCATAAATTTATGGTTCAAACCTTACTCATAGCATTTTCATCAAGGTAACTTAATTTTATCACCACAAGGTAAAAAGGAGCATATATGGGTGGTGGTGATTCATAATTTCCCCTTGGAATGCTAGTTAAATTTGGTCTTAGATTTTATTACATGACTTTTTCAATGGGTTAACGTGGGAGAAAACTGAAATTATACATATATAGTAACTGTACAAAATGTGGATATGAGGAGAGGATATATATATATACATACATACACACACACTGTATTATTGTTTCATTAATCTATTCACTAAAATATTGAACACTATGTACATTCAACATATTGTGTTTCTTTAAAAACATACACATATATATATATATATATATGAGGTCTATTAATATACTTATGCAGAATTGTGACGCATACTTGTAACCAATTACTATAATATATATATAGGACTTGATAACTGAATACCTAATCTGATACTAAATAACATACAGGATAAGTGCCAACATGGCTTCACTAGCAAAAAGTCCACCGTAACAAACTTGTGGACATCATATACTTAGATTTTGAGAAAGCGCTTGATAAACGCCTACTCAACCAGCTATTCAGATACAGCATCAGAGGAAACCTATTATCCTGAGTTAGAGATTACCTACATGAGAGAACTCAGAAGGTGAGAGTCAATGGTGAATGCGTTAAACAGGGTTCCCCAGGGCTCCGTTCTGGGCCCAACCTTATTCCTAATGCATCATCCATGGTGAATAACTTCATATCCCTCTATGCTGATGACACTAAATTATTCTCATACATCTTAGAGGCTAGTTCGGCAGACAGTAAACACACAGCAATGTCACTTCAGCATGACATGAACCTATTTGCAACCTGGTGTGATCTGATGCAAACGTTGTAAAAAAAATTTAGAAATGTCACAAATTATGCAGATGGGAAAGCAGATCACCAAACAATAATACTACTTGCCAAAAATGACCAATTTTCAGAAGAAAGTCAACAGCATCTCCTATGATTATACCTTTCACAATGTTACTCAAGTGTGACAGAGTGATATGGCAAGTAAAAGAAAAAGGAATTTTGTGGAGAATAATACAAACATGCTGGGCTTGAAAAGTCCCAAGAATCTTGGTCATAAGAAGAGATAACCAAACTATACATTGATTGGCTAGGAAGAGGCAAAGGAAAGTTTTGAATTTTGAGTTTCAGTTAGTTTAAGTCAGTTAGCTACTGACTGCTGGGGTGGAAGCTCTAAGACAGTCAGCTACTACCAAGATGAGCAGCAGTTAACGAAGGATGGGGAGGATGAAAGAAGACCACAGGAGGTGGGAGAAAGGAAGGATGAAGGTGAAGGGTAGCAGATAGTAATTCGCTTTGTTGTTTTCACATTTTGATCAGGCAGTTTAAACAAAACTGCAAATAAATCAATTTTTTATATCCCCTATTTTTCACATTGACAAGCTTATTTCGACATGACCAACCTTCCCACTTTCAGCTGTGACTTCAAGATCTGGCTGACTCGAATGAGAACCAATGATCGTTGATAACAGGATGGACTGGGTCTTCTACAAAAGCATTTTGAAGGTGCACTACATGGATGTATTGCTACATAAGAGTCCAGGAAGAAAAAGACCTTGGAGTTGTTGTGAATCATGACCTGAACTTCGGAAAACATACCAGTGAGAAGATTAGTAAAGCCAACAGCATGATTTTCCTCATAAAACACACCTTCAAATATCTGGATACAGAAATCTTCAATCTCCTATACAAGTCCCTTGTTAGACCCCACTTAGAAACTGCATCTCCAATCTGGAGTCCAACATTTATGATAGACATACAGAATCTAGAAAATGTTGGGAGATGTGCAATACGCCTTCTTCCTGAAATCTCATCTCTAACCTACACAGAAAAACTTCAACATCTCAATTTTCCCACACTTCAACATCTCAATTTACCTACACTACAACATCTCAATTTACCTACACTACAATACTGGCAACTTCGCACTGATCTCTTATTGGTCACAACATGATATGTCTTGATACTAAAACCTACTGCTCCATCTGTAAATATAACATATCCATGCTAACATCCTCCCTTTGTATTATTTTAAGTATCAACCTCAACACCATCAAGGTATCTGCAACAGATTTCTAACATCCAGATGTATCAACACTTGCAATAGTCTTCACACAAATACAGTTAATGCATTTAAACCATTATTTGGGAAATGACCTCTCTATGCCAAGCAAATACACATTATACTAACACCGGTGCTACACAACATAGTCCCTGCAGAATGAGATCAACAAAGCACTTAGGTCTAAAATTAGCCTTGCTAGAAATAACCTTAATTAATGATAAGTTACTAATGATGAGTATCAATGGAAAGAGCACTGTTAGGAATAACTCTAAGAGATAGGAAAAGATGAACATGGATGCGAGAGCAGATGCGAGAGCAGACCAAGCTAAAAGAGATCATAGAAGTGATTGTGACAAAAATGCAGATGGCCAGGAAACATAGCAAGAAGGAAGGATAACAGATGGTTCAAAAGGTTGGTTGATTGGTGCCCAAGGGATAGCAAATGCGGTAGGAGAAGACCAGACATAAGATGGAAAGATGAGATAGAAGGGTTTGCCAGTAAGACTTGGCAGAAGTTAGCACAGTCATGATTGGCATTGAAGGAGCAGGGGAAGGCTTTTGTCCAGCAGTGGACTTATGATGATGATGATTATATATTTTAGTCTTTTCTTCTGAAATATTATAAGACTAAGAAAAACAAACAAAAAACGATTTCTGTTCTATTCTGCAGTAACAAATCAACAAGTCATATGGTAATAAACTTTCCCAGCTTCTCAAAGAAAGTTACACTTAGTTCCAAAACATTAACAAGAGAATAAGCAAATCTACAAAAAAGGCAATTGTTAGAGTTTTCCAAACTGATTGCTGTTGACAGCCCCCACCCCTGTGATGGACAAAATTGTGACATCTAAAACACTGATGAAATAGAAAATAAACTTTATAAAACTTATTGTTTTAAGGCTGTTTAGTATTCCACTCAATATCAAAAGGATATGTTAATCTCACCAACCCCCTTCATTTCACAAAATAAATCATAACATTCATTCATGTTTCTCATTGTTTTATTTTTGAGGATTTGAAAAATTACAAGTTTCTGTGCAAAGCAGATTTTTTTAATCTGTAACCCATTTCACGGTCATTGGGGCACCATTGATGATTTAATCATAGTGGTGTCAAGGGTGCGGTAGCCTGACACAACCCATCCCTCTTCAGGTTGGTGTTGGAATCCGAATCCTAGACTGACCATAGCTAAAGAGCCCAGTCTGCCCTACAATTTATCCATAGCTGAGGGGTGAAGAGATGGATTCATGCTTTTTTCCCCATGACATTAGTGTGAAGTGAACACAATCTGTCTTAGACAGAGTTTGAACTTCATGCCGCTTGTACATCCAGATTAACAGGGTCTTATTCAGGGATGGAAATGGGGTGGTATGCAGGGGTATAACTATTTATCAATTTCCAGGTTTTTTGTAAGTTCAGTTTCTACTAATGGAGACATTATTGTATACTGAGCCCCCCCAAACCCATTTCCATCACTGATCTTATTCACCAAGATGAATAACACGAGAGGTTGTCATCAGAAGAAAGTTTAACATCTCTTTTTGAATAATGTAAATAACAATTATGAAATTGGCTGGTTCAGTGGTTTGGATTTGAGCCAAACAATAAACATTAAGTTCAGAGCCAAACAATAAACATTAAGTTCAGTCTTTGGTTAAGGAAAGCAGAGAGCTTCATTGGATCGAAACTTTACACAGATAAAAAACACTTTTACTAATTTCCAATAAAAAGTCCTTTTATCAATCCACGATCCACAGTTAGTAAAAATCATGCAACATGCAACTCAAAAGAAATATTGCTTTCTGTGTTTCTTAGCAGCAAAAATATCAATTCATTGCCCGAATTTCCGCCGAATTTGGGAGGTCAGTTCCCTCCCTGCTTCTCTGGCTCGTACGCCTATGCTTGTAGACATCTTTCTTCTAATTCAATGATTTGGCTATAAAATTTCTTAACATTGCTTTGTACCATAAAGATTTAAAGTAATCCTAAAAGATAATAATTCCGATCGAAACCACATGAAAATATTTTTTACCAAATAAAGAAAAAACACTTAAACTAAAACAAAGCCTTAATTGCCAGAAAAAAATAATATAAATCAAAGTCATAAAAATGAAAGCAAACTTTACGTAGACAAACATTTTACTTATTTAGAGAGAAATCTGCAAAGTATATTTTTTAGAAACCTTCAACCAAAACTGTCAACATAGGTTTCTTCAGTTTTCAAGTTGGTCTGGCTGGCTATGTATGTATGTATCATGCATACAGGCAGCACCAATGGAGCTAGAGGGCTGAACATTTAAACATTTAGCGTAAAGTATACAATGGTTGTATAATACCAGCCATGACATACGGATGCGGAACATGGAAATTAACAAAACAAACTGAAAACCAACTTAGAATCGCACAGAGAGCCATGGAAAAAGCAATGCTAGGAATAACTCTAAGAGATAGAAAAAGATCAACATGGATCAGAGGGAGGACTAGAGTGAAGGATATTATACAAATGCTTAAGCAGAAAAAATGGAGATGGGTTGGTCACCTAGCAAGAAGAGATGGGGCAAAAGACTATCCGATTGGTGCACCCGAGAGAGTAAACGCAGTAGGAAAAGACCAGATACAAGAAGGAGGGATGAGATAGAAAAGTAAGACGTGGCAGAAGTTAGCACAATCTAGATTGTCATGTAAAGGGAAGGAAAAGGCCTTTGTCCAGCAGTGGACTTATAATGGATGATGAGGATGTATAGGAAAAAAAATGTTTTTTTTGTTGAAAATTCAAACCCTGAATAGGTTTTTAGTGAGGGGTTCAATTTGCAATGTAAGTTTATGCTAACTTGTGTCCTTAGTTTGTGTCCGGCAGCATTCGTGCTTGTCTTTTGAAAATTCAGACTATTTTTTAATGATCACTGCCCAACAAGAGATGAGAGAAGTAACTTATTCACCCCTTTTCCCAAATGTTTTAATTGATCACCCCCCTACACGGCATGCTGCCAAAAGACATTGGTCACGTGACGGTTTCTATTGAGTGACTAACCATACTGGTAACGTCTGTATTCTTTTCAAACCTCCAAATCCTCCTCTAACTTCCTCGAAAAGACGTAAAGTAAAGCAAGCATCTGTTTCTTAAGAGACAACTCCCCAATGGAGTATGTATGGCCGGGGACAAAATCCCAATTTCCGTTGCATGCATCAGCTTGCAAGTTTCAAGTCTGGTCGAGACCAGGACTTTATTCTTAAAGGTTTTTATGACCATCCCTAGGCAGGATACAAGTCTAACAAAGGGATACTTCTACCCTAATCACACAGCTTAGAGTATACTCAGTTCTCAGAATGTACTTCGCTTATAACAGGAATTGAACCCAGAACCCCCAGTGTGTGAGGCAGACATGCTAACCATTATACTATCAGAGCGAACTAATAAAAAAAATTTAATGCAATTTAAAATCTTGATACTTCTTAACCAACAGAGATCATCGGATTTCAACCCATTGTGTCTGAGAAATATTAAATAAAAAATATTTTGTAGTTTGATGTTGGTAGTATTAGCTATAAAAATGGCTTTTGCACATTTTAGTGGCACGAATCTGTTGATCAATAGTTTTGGAAGTTGATCTTAATAACTACCGACATTGGCCAGAACTTGAGGAGTTGGAAAACTGGGTGATAAATAAGAGTGAAATTCAGGGAAATGTGTTTGTTTCCCCTCAATATTCCCTGCTGAAATAAGTCCTATATGCCATCAAATATATATATCATCATGAGCATACTCTTTGGTTAAGGGGAACAGGCGGCTTGATATGCTGAAATTTTAAAACAAGTACTAATTTCAAATAAAAAGTCTTTTTATCAAATCGACGATGGACAGTTGGTACAAATTACACAACATGCAACTTAGTAGAAATATTGTTTTCTGACTTTCTTGGCAGCAAAATATCAATTGACCGAAATTTACCCACTGTTTTGCCTGAATTTGGGGAGGCAGTTGACCCCCCTGCCCCCCTGGCTCGTCCGCCTATGTATATCATATATCACAAAATGACCAACTGAAGATACATCGCACAGATGTAATAGGTGTGAGCATTTTATAAATGTTTATACTTGTGTTGTAAGCTAGTTTCTTTTGATAGGTTGTTTTTTAAACATGTTAATAGAAAGAGAGTTTACTGTTTTATCTGAAAGGGAGTTCCAATATGATAGGGATCTTGATGTTATGAATCTGTCCCTAATACTAGGATGGTGGTGTATTTGGTATTTATGACTGTGACCCCTGTTTGTTGCTCTTAGTGTTCTTTGTAGCATGAGTGTACTCTGTTAGCATATCTTACAGTAAGTATTTGTGTCCATCTCTATCATGTTGTGTGTTATCTTGTAAATGTCTATCAGGTCGCTTCTCAGTCTTATGTATTGTAGAGTGGGCAACTGTAGTATTATCAGCCGGTCTTTTAGTTTTCATGGTAAGTCTGGAATCAAATGTTTAAATTTGTTGTGATTGTCAGGATCTTTTTCAAGAATCAATCCAAAGCAAGGAAAATATTCTTTAAGATGTCAGCCCTACAAAAATTCATACTCTTTTCCAGTTAAGTGAATTTAAAAAATTTACTCAGCTCAGTGTTTTTGACAGAATATATGTCAAAGACTGGAAAATGACCATTCTCAACCAAGAGACCCGGTAGAAGCTTATTGACAAGATATTTCAGTTTGGAGTTCTGACTTAGCTATTCAGAAAGTATCTGTCCTTGTGATAACTAATGGTAATTCCCTCTTGGCATTTTCTGAAATAGAATTATCACAGACTTTAAAGAATCCTACCCATCTTCACTTCTTAAAAAAGTTTGTTACATTTTCTGCCTCCAACATTTGTGAATATCAATATATTTTAATAGTGATGGAAATGGGGGAAGGGTACAGCGTATACCTACTTCTCCATTTACAGGTTTTTTTGTATGTTTATACCTAGTTCCCAAACCCATTTCCATAAAATTTTAAAATTCAATTATTTCGAGGATTATTGACTAACGTCATAGCTGGTATTATGCATTGATTGTAAACCACTCGAAAACCAACTGAAAACCACACTGAGGGCAATGGAAAGAGCAATGTTAGGAATAACCCAGTAAAAAAAAGATCAACATGTATCCGAGAGATGACAGGGTGAAGGATATCGTACTAAGTAATTAAGCAACAAAAATGGAGATGTGCAGGGCACATAGCGAGAAGAAAGGACAACACTAACAGATGGTGCAAAAGGCTAACCGATTGGTGCCCGTGGGACAGTAAACGCAGTAGGAAAAGACCAGACACAAGAGGGAGAGATGAGATAGAAAAGTCTGCCGGTAAGACGTGGCTGAGGCTAGCGCAACCACGCTCGTCTTGGAAGGAGATGGGAAAGGCCTTTGTCCAGCAGCGGACTTACAACGGCTGATGATGATGATGATGATAATATTGATTAACGTAAACTTAACAACAACAATCAATCACCGGTGATTGAATGAGTGTGTTGTGTGCGTGACCTGGAAATGCAGTCAAAAATGCACACACACACACACACACACAGAAGAATACACAAGAACTCTGCCAATAAAATTAAAGAACACACACAACCTATTTGCTGAATCCTATCCTTTTTGTTTAAATAACAAAGCAAATCTTTAAAAACATTTCATATCTATAACATTTTCGAAAGGGTAAAAGTATATTGGTACATATGTAGCAGCAACAAATCCACATGGGGGTTAAGTAGCTTCGCCAGTGGAGCTTTCTTTTCTCCTGATGTTAAGTGTCGCAGACATTTAAGGTGGTGGCATGTCTATGGATAGTAATCTCGGAACGGGAAAGATGTACTTCCTTAGTCTTGCTTGAAATCGGGTCATCTTCACATTTCATGAAATACGACACTTCTTGAGAATACTTATTTTCACGTAAAAGCAGAATTAAATCGGCATACTTTTCTGAAGCTTTTAATACCTAATCGAACCAAACAGTTTTTTTAAAGAGTCGAATTAATTTTATCAACACAGTGCTGCACTAATACCACTATTAGCAGGAGATTGAGGGATTTAATGATTATATTGACATTATTGATTATTTACTTGTCTGTGTTGATCGAATAATTCAATGCCTAAAAGAATTTTACAAATACAAGAATCCTGTAATTTTGTTTTGTAAAAAGGTTGTTCCTTTGTGTCAAACAGACAATGTTTATTTTGTGTGCACTTAAATCTTTTTTAATCAATGCAATACAAAAAACATCACTGTTTTAATTTAAATCGGTATCGAAACTAAGTAAAACATTTTACGCTAAAAAAAAGCATGTTTGATTAATCACATTAATCGTATGGTAGAAAAGTAAGAAAACATTTTAGAGACGCGCAGGTCTTCTACTTCTCTTTAGGATTAACTAAACCCAATCAGTTGGATAGTCAAAAAAATGCACTTAATTTCGTAAGCTGATAGTCCATACTTTTCCAACTTTTCATATTGTCGTAGTTGAGTCTTGAACACAATAATAATCCCAAACTAAAGATTTCTAAAATAAATAACCAAAGAATGTGAGACGTGCTTGTGCGAGTGTTAGATTATTTCTAAGTTGATGATGTGCTCAAGGAAAGAAGTCTCCTTGCTCCTTCTGTTTAACATTTAGAAAAGCAAAGCATAGAAAATGTCACGAAATATTCAAACCCGATGGAGTTTTAATGTAACTAATGTAAACCTATTTTATAAACGGACACAGTACCAATTACATAATACATTCTAAATTCAAATTCAATAATATGGAGCACTGGACCAGAGATCAGTGACGAGCAAATGGTGGAAGAAGCCCATTTATTTCGTAAACAAAAAAATTATCCAAAGTTTACCGCACTATTTAAAAATGCCTCGTCCCAAAAAAAGAAAAAAAAGAAGGCATTTTTCCTTATGAGTGTAAAAAGCCCTTTGGCTCATTTTCCAAGGAAAACTAGTTTAATCATTAAGGAAGCTACATCAGCAAACTGAAGTGACAAAATCCATGTATCCGCACCTGGGTTCGGTTTTTATGGTTCAGGAGAGAAAGAGAAAAGAAATATTCTCCTGCACTGAATCGAAAAGTACTGTTAAACCAAACTAATTTCAAGCTCTTTTTAACTTAGCAAAATGAAAATAAAAGATCAATCAGTGATAGCCCGAAGTTGTTTTCTTGAAAAATCTGTTCGCTACGCCGAAAGCAGTTTTCAAAGCTATCTCAATGCCTTTTCCCTCTTTTTGTTTTGGTTAATTAAATTTTTATAGTGTGCTTGCTTGAATAAACATTAGCAGAGTTCCGCGATCGAGGCGGTTTATTTTTTAAATGAGACGATCTACCTCAGAGAATTTACCCAGTCAGTTGAAATATTAATCACGCTCGAATTTCAGAATCTTACGTGCATGTGTTAGAAAGAAAGAAAAGAAAAGAAAAGCAGCCGCAAAGATGCTGTGAGGGAGGGCCAAGGACGACGATGGTGGTGAGGATACAGAAATGTCTTAGTTTGCGTTATTACGTGTAGTCTGCAGGTGTTGAGTAGAAAAACGAAATGTTTTTTACATTACAGCAAGTCATTCTGTTTTTAAATTAGTACTGGTTGAACACGCTCAGACTAACCAAAAAAACAAACTTAAGAAACATCTACTACTACTACTACTACTACTACTATTACTATTACTACTAACAATGTTGGTACACGTGTCTTAGAAGTTGAACATGTTATGTGCGTGTGTGCTCTTCTCTTGATATAAAACCTAGAATTTTACACGGTATTCCTACACAGTTGAGCGCTGTGTACAATCCGTACGTAGAGATTGATAGTAACGTGGTTTTATCGTCTGTGAACTGATAACGAGTATTTTAGCATCAACTGATACGGATATCCGGAAAGTGTGCGTATAAATAAATACAAGACTTTTAGAAGATGTTCATGTTGCGTTAAAAAGGGTTATCAAATGCGTGATATTGATTATTAAGTTCAAGTTAAAACAAAAAATTTAAAAAAATTGGGAAGATTCAAAGATTCATTCAAAATTAAATCATGAACGACGTTTATAAAAAAAAAAAAAAAAAAAAATTAATTTTGATACTAATTTTGGAAAAGTAGATTTTTATGTTAAAAAAAAAAAAAACACTCACTGAAAAAACAAAGATAGATATTGTTATCGACTTATAAAACGAATATTGTAAGCTAAAAGTAAAGGGAAGAAGGTTCATATCATCAGGTATACCCTTAGAAAAAAAATGTTTGTCTGACATCGTTTGCATTGTTTACGTTTCCGAGGCTTTTAAAGAGATGCACCAGCACATGCAATTTTGAGGCATGTCCTCTGTGCATGTGTGAAACAAAACCACAAAGATTTATATATATAGAGAGAGTCTAGACTAGTGTTGTACAGAGTTGAACTTACTTGCAGTTGATTCTACACAGAATACAGATCTACACAAACCACGAAATTAAACGAATAATAAGAATTAACACTAAAAGTTTCCCGAAACACTCGAGTGACACATGCAGCATCAGAAGGACCTTGTTTTTATTTCTTCTTTTAAATCGGAAAAATAACGACACGCCGAGCTAACTTCTTTACTACTAGAGTAGCGAAGACTTCGTTAACTCGGATATTTATTTGCTCTGATCGTGGTTAAAAAGAGAAGTGTGTACTTACAGATGGCCCCAAGGGCCAACATCCAAAGACCAAGGCAGGACAATAAAGGGCAGCGGCGCAGGTGGATGGGCCTCATCCCACAGCAAACCTGAGGTAGGACCCCTCCTGCGGCTACCGGGCACATCCAGTATATCCACTTTAATCACAGACACTGCAAAATAGTATCCACAACTTAAATAGTCTTCTACTTCAGTAACTGACAACCAGTCTGATGCACCCCTGTTGTCGCAAATATCTCCACTAAATAATAATAAACACAAGTAGTAGCCGTTGTCCTCGTAGTAGTAGTAGTAGTGGTGGTAGCAGTGTAAGTACTCCTCTCCTGTGAGTGTGTAATTATTTGCAATGAGGCGACCAGCAAGTACAGAAGTAGCAATGTCATCTACTCCTTAGTGTAGCATCAGCCGCCTCCCTGGCTGCTGTTGCCCTTCTTGTAATATCCACATCACTACTCCATAACGAGAAGGCAGCTGCATCAGCTGCAAGGCAGTAAAGAACACTGAATCCATTCATTGTAGGCACAAGGAGGCAGTGCGCCTCCTACTTCGTCTAGTCCTCCTACTACAATCACAATCATCCCTCCTACCATGTGCCGTACTTCATCGCGCTCTCATCTGCTACTCCTACTCATGTCCATCTCCTCCTACCGCCACACTCATACAACTCCTCCTCCTCCTCTGTTTTTTCATCCTCAATCAGTTATCATTTTCACTCCCACTCACGCAGATAATCATTCCGACTCTTACTTCTACCCAGTGTTGCCAATCTAGATGTTTTGCATCTAAATCTAGATTATTTTGGTGGCGCTTAGATGTAAGAAATTGTTTTTAGATGTTGGATGTAAATTTAGATTTTTTTTAAATGGGGCTCAGATATTTTTTAGATTATTTTGGCAAATTTTGGATGAATTAAGTCTTATTGGTTATATATGTTGAATTATATTTAATTTTTTCTGCGAAATTTGTTTCGGGCGTTAATGGGAATTATATAGCTGTTATAATATGAATGAAATAAATTATATTGCAATTTCGGACGCTATTTTTCCTTATATACCTGATGCAAGACTTTTCAAATTCAAAGGAAGTAAGTCCGACGTTTTTTATTTAAATTCATTTTTGTTTTGCAAATTAAGTCTTATTGGTCACACATGTTGAAATATATTTGATTTTTTATTTGCGAAATTTGTTTCAGACGTTTTAACGGGGAATACCAGGTTGTTATAATATAAATGAACTAAATTATATTTAATTTCGGATGCTATTTTTCGTTATATTTCTGATGCAAGACCTTCAATTCCTAAGGGGGTAAATGTATAAGGGAGGTAATTGAGTATTTGGAATGCAAAATGTGTAACTGACGCTAACCTTAACCTAGATTCTACCTGACTAATTAGCTGATTATCCCTAACAAAAATAAGTGGCATCATCAATTTAATATAATTATTATTTGATTGAATCTTTAGCGTTATTATCTATATTTTGATATAGCATACAATGAATGAAGGATTATATACGTAGTGTATTTTCAGATTAATTTTTAGATTATTTACCGTAGAATTTAGATGTTTTCAGATTAATCTTTAGATTTAGTGTAGAATTTAGATGTTTTCAGATTAATTTTTAGATGTACTGTAGAATTTAGATGTTTTCAGATTATCTTTACCTCAATTCTGGATGTAAAAATAAAAATAGAGTTGTCAACACTGCCTCTTCCTTCTACCTTACATACTTTCACATTAGTTTCTACTCCTGCTGCAATGTTATTTCGTTAGTCTCTCTGCAGATTTGTAGTAATTTCTGTTGCTTTTACTATTACAACTACTAATAGTACTTAAGAATTACCTAATAAGTATAACTACACGCTTTTGTTTTTGTTGATTGTTGTTGCTATGAGTTCAACAACTAAACTCAGTTGGAAAGCTATGCACGGCTGCCTATTTTTAAGTTAGTTGTCATGTTTCATAATCAATTTATTGAATGTTTACTGTGTAACCCCAGGAAATTCGACACCCCGCTTTTTCTCAACAACCAGCATAGAAACGAGAGGAGGTATTAAGAGTTCTTTTGAATAGCACTAACAGTGTTCACTGTGGGGATTTCACAACAAAACAACTCAACTCGTAATGAAAGGACAAGGGAAAATGAAAGTACAATTCCTTGACAAAACCCGATTATTGGATTAAAGTGGATTTTTTAGATTCCTGATTTAATTAATTCACATCTTTCTGGAAGTAAAAAAAAAAACGTGTGTACAAATTTTTAAATTTCATCCATTCTTTAAATTATAACTCAAACTGCATTGTATCGAAATTATAACGTGTTGAATTTTGCTGTTGTTCAGTTAGTTTAACTTCTTCATCCCCGATGCGTTTGTTACTTCTCCCAGAGGCGTAGCAAAAGAGGGTGCAGTCGCCCCCAGGGCCCAGCTATGAAGGCGGGGGGGTCAACATTTCCTCTGCCCTCTAAGGCATCTGTGCGGACATCCTTGACATACTTACAGGAAATTGAGACCTTGCGAAAAAAATAAATAATGTCAAAATCATATAATAATGTATGAAAATGAAAAATATTGTAAAATATTTTCAATTTCAGTGTTTTAGACGTTATAAATATTAAAATTCTAAAACTTCAAAATTAAAAAAAAAGAAATAACGTTTTTATGAACGTAGTTCCGTCTTGTGTATTGGCGTCCAATGTATGTCACTCTTACGGCTGTTTAGGCCATTTTCAACATCTTAACTGTTCTGTTCAAAATCATATAAAACTTAATTTTATCCACGAAATCTTAGTAGTGTCATTTGTAAGTTGAACGATTGGCGAAATATATGGGTTAAAAACTATTTGTGTATACCTTATAGAACCGGACATATTTTTGAATATAGATAGCGTAAATGTCGTGACAATATGTAAGCAAAACAACTTCGGTAGTCATTTGCTTTGGAAAATTTTCCAATTTTTTAAACGCTAATAATTATGCCCCCGCCCCCGGATATAGCGCAAGGGCCCCCGGGCGCCGAGAACCCTTGCTACGCCACTGACCACTGCCAACGAAGTTGGGGAGGTATAGGTATATGTATTCGATCTCGTCTTTTCGTCTTTTCGTTTTTCTGTCCACACAATATCTACGAAGGGACTCAATCATCATCATAATCATCTGCCGTTATAGGTCCACTGCTGAACAAAGGCCTTTCCCACCTTCTTCCATGACGTCCTAGATTGTGCCAACCTCAGCCACGTCTTACCGGCAAACTTTACTATCTCATCTCTCCATCTTGTATCTGGTCTTTTTCTACTGCGTTTACTGTCCCATGGGCACCAGTCGGTTAGTCTTTTACCCCATCTATTGTCATCTCTCCTTGCTAGGTGGCCAGCCCATCTACATTTTTGCTGCTTAATTATTTGTATAATATCCTTCACTCTAGTCCTCTCTCTGATCCATGTTGATCTTTTTCTATCTCTTAAAGTTATCCCTAGCATTGCTCTTTCCATGGCTCTCTGTGCTATTCTAAGTTGATTTTCTGCTCGTTTTGTTAATTTCCATGTTTCGCATCCGTAGGTCATGGCTGGTATTATGCAACCGTTATATACTTTACGATTTAAGCAGATTAGCAGGGTACTATTCAAAATGTCTCTATTCATACTGAATGCTTTCCTACACCACATAATATCGCCAACATTTCATGTCTGTCCACACGATATCTCCAAAAAGCTCTAAATGAATTTCGATGACATTTTGTGGAAGGGTGGGCAATGGGCTACGGAAGAAGTGATTACATTTTGGGGCGGATCCATGCACACTTACTTCTCCTGACAACATGGGCGGTGGTGGGTGGATGTTGGAACCTTATAGTCAATAAAGGATACTGGTGCGGTACAATTGTTTTTATGCAATCCCTACTTAAGGTTCCCATATAAAAAAGACTATATTATTATTCGCTGGGGCTCACTCCATCGTGTCACCCCTGGGGTCAGGTCATGCATCTCCGTCGACGGTCAAGTGCACCATCTGACATCTAGATCATACAGTGGGTCGTACTTGCTTATGAATGAATGGCGGGTGGGATGTCTATCGTGTAACAGGGTTGCAACTAAGATATATACCGAATATACCCTTTTGCCCCTTCCCCCGGAAATATATGCCCCCCCTGGAAAAGTGGCAGTGGAAACCCATGCTTGACAATGACGTTGGCAAAGTTATGCGCTCTCCGAGTGCTTTCTAGATTTACACTAGTGTTTTGTGTACTTTTACTTTAGTGTGCTACTACTACACACACAATCAACTCTCTCCGGTTGTTCGGGGCTGGGATCAGCCTTGTTTTGTCTTCAGATGAGAAAAGGCACAACATTGATGTAGATGTGCCCAGGTCTCTGGAAATTCCAACTCTGACGCAGTACCTCCCTATTGCACTAATAATGGGAAGGGTCGCGGGTAGCCAGTCCTCCTGGATGCCTTAGTGCGGCAAAGGCCGCGCGTGCTGGAGTTTGGCAGCTTTTGCACGCGTGGCCCCGTATTAAACCCGACCCTGTGTCACATATGTTCTCCTCGTGGACTGGAAGATGCAGATAAATACCATTATTACCAACTGTCATTTATGGGATCCGGGAA
>VCCN01003404.1:3644122-3655170 GCA_006491835.1 Architeuthis dux
ATGAGACGTGCTAGAGTGAAACGGACTCGAAATTCGTAATCTCCGGCGAAAATAGGTATACATGTGCATACTGCATACTGCAACCTTGATGAGAAACAAAGTTCAATTCTGTTGACCAGTGTAATTGACGAATTTTCAATCACGAAATTCAATCGTAAATTTCTCTCTTTCGATGAGCCCAACGTAACCCAATAAGTCTTTAGGAAATTTAACCAAAGAGAGAGAGATAATAATTTGCACACAAGAATCTATCCTTAAGACCCTACCGGCTAGATTGGAGGAATTGTAGATTCAAGGAAGGGCTGAAACCACTCGTACTATGGCAGTGTTGGGGTCGAAGATTTGAGGTGACATTGTCACTTGAACCTTAGCGACAATCAACAGCTACCTCTGGTGTTAAGATGTTATTGCATAACGGCCAATTTAAATGGCTAAAAATGGCCAGGCTCCAAAAACTAAATAAACAATGTATTTATCATATATTAAGACATTAATGAAAATAAAAGCCACTGTTTTGGTTAGCAATCTTTGTAATAATGCACTGTTAGCCATAACAAAAATGTATTGACTTCCGGTGTTGTCTGTGTGGCGGAAGTAAGACAGACATAATACCCGACCTTGCGACCCAGTAATGGGTCCCCCGCCCACTTAAAAGCCTAAATCGCCCACTGGTTTAAACCATCAATTTCCCCATTCTTTGATTTAAATATCTTTCTTTTGTCCCGACTGGAAAAGGCCCTGAACACTTACTATGAATACCCCCCGTGTATTTATTCATTTGATCATGTTTCTGCTGTTGAGTCAAGTTTACAAAATCTTCCTTGTTCTTCTGAGTTATTCTGTTCTAATCTTTTCCGCCATTTCATCCCGTTTCGGTTGAATTCGCTTCCAGTATTTCTAGATATTTGTAATTTTCTTTTCCGTTTAGCGTCCTGATTATTTCATGGTTAGGTAATTTAATTCCGTCTATTGCTTCTCGTTTTCCTCTGTGCTTCACCAATATTGCACATTTCTCGATTCCCAACTCCGATGTTCTGGCTGAAGACCGTGATTATCAGTTTCCAATTATTTCTATTTTTGGCAAAATTTTTAAAGTCAGCTTGTCGTCCTACATGAACCATTAAATGGCTGAGTTTCCACCGTGTATGTATGTATGTATGTATGTATGTTTCATCTTTCTCCGCTTATACCCTCATTGAGGGTGTCGCAGGGTTAGGTACACACGGGTAATTGGTAGTAAGACCCACTTCAAGCTTGCCAGGACTGTCGAAGCTTCGTTCTGCTTGCATCACCTGGTATTCCCTAATGGTCACTCATCTACTCATCTACTGACCAATCTCGACGTTGCTCAACTTCAGTGATCTTACGAGAACCGGCGTATCCAACGAGATTTGTCCGTAACTCCTTAATCTCGCGGAGAAGTTCTTCAATCCTAGTCCTTGTGTTGAGTGTTTATCAGAGAGGCATTGAGTACCATTTTCACAGTCTTTGGTGTGACTCGGCGGTGGATTGAACCACGGCCTACCAAACCGCGGTTATCGGTGTTTACGTTGTGACTTAGTAAATCTATATCCTCCATTACATTTCTACAGGACGCAATTAAGCGGTATCATTGCTATTACAAAAAAGTAATGAGGATAGAGAGTCTCCTTGGAAAATGCTTCTTTTTATGTTGATCTCAGCTAAGGATTATACTCCTGTAGTTAGCTCTACCCTCCATTTCTTCATTGTATTAGCTATGAATCTGACTCCAATCTTTTAGCATATCTAAACATTCCAGTATCCACAGATGAAGGATCATATCATAGGTTTTTTGCAATTTATCTATGCTATTACTACACCCTTCTTCCTTGTTTTAACCTCTCAAGATATATTTTTATTGATAGTAAACCATGTGTTCCTCTGGTTCCCTTTATGCACCCTTTCTGCTCCTAACGTAGAAGTCCTTGTCTTTCTAACGAATCATAACTATCCTCTGTAACTGTCTCTGTTAGGATTTTCCACATCAAAGACAGGCACCTAATAGGCTTGAAATTACTTGTAATTTGTTCCCTATCTTGCATTTTTATGAATCTTGCCTTTTGTCATCCAATCAGGTTTCCTTACTTCCATCAGGTATCGACACCATTGTTAGGCTAATCTTTAGTGTATTGACGTAAGTCTTTTAAACCAGTAGCCATGGATATTGCTTTCTAGTTGGATATTTTCCTATGTGTTCTTCTGTTGCAGAACCAAGTTATCACGTTAGCCAAATCGGAGAACTGTTGTATGTCGAATCGAAAACCTGTGTCGTTTTTCTGTGGTATCGAACAGTGTCGCATTTTCGGTGGTGGTACTTCTTGATGTGGAGTCGAGTGTGTCAAAAGTCTGCAGCTACTTAAGGTCGAAGACAGGACCGGATTTAAACCTTGGGGGCCCGGACCACTTCAGGTTCGGTGGGCCCCCTCATACATAGAAAGTAAAATACGTGACACAACGAGCACTGTTTCTAACAACTTTCAAACATGTAAAAATAGCATCAAATTGAGAACATTAACAATAAATAAATAAAGGTGCAATCTAAATAGTGTGGTCCCGAAGAAGAAGCGCGGCACCTCCTACAGAGCTAGCAGTATTGTTTTATTTTCGTAACCCATGCTCCAATTACTGTAGACCCGAATTACAAGCAATACCTTTATTAATTTATTTAAAACAATTGAAGGCGTTATAATAAATTCCAAGCAGTAATTATTAATTTATTTCTTATTAAAGAAACTAATTTTTTTAATTATTATATTTTTGTATAGAGGGGGCCCGGTGCAATTGCCCCTTTTGCCCCCTTATAAATCCGACACTGGTCGAAGAGTTTACGTGATATGTCTACTGTGAGAGATGCATCGTAATCACTGAACAATCTTTAGAGGGTCACTTATGGATACTGCTGAGAAAAGTACTGTGGACGAAAAGTATTATCTACTTATATAATACGCTGCGGGTATGTCTATATTCTTGTCTGTAACATTTATCAAGGGAGATAACTATTAAATGCTCGAGTAGTCCCCTTACTTGCTTATTTTGTTTTGCAAATGCGTGAAAAATCCTGGTTCATTCTGGTTGAACATAAACAACAAAATACATGGAAACATAATGTTTTTGATATTTTTTAAGTACAATGCAATTACAAGATTATTTGAATACTGTCGTCATTTATTGACGGAATGGGTAAACTAGCTTATTATACTCCTCTTCCAGCCTTATAATTAATAATTTAAAAAACCCACTGTATATATGTTATTCATCATTCTTTTTTTCTGTAATTGTCGGAGATAGTATGGTCACAAAACTGGTATTTCTTTTTCATGAAAGCTGTGAGATCTATGCTACTATCATGTATTTTTGGAAAGACCAGATACAGGACTTTCAGAAAAGCACTGATAGCAATGGTCCCAATTTTGGTACCAATTTCCCGAAATTTGGGGTCGATTTCATGTACTATATTGCTTGTTATCAAAATGGAATGTCATTACCCGAGCCAACAGAGTTGGAGAGGTATATGCAGATATCTCCGAAAGTACTGATTGGATTTCAATAAATTTTGGTGGACACGGGTGTGTGGAAGAAGTGATTAAATATTGGGGAGGATCCAGGAATTCTTTTTGAATGAGAGATATTTTCCCGTTTTTTCCCCATACATTTATATATACGCTCATGTCTGTTCACACGATATCGCCAAAAGCTCAATGAATTTCCATGAAATTTTGTGGCAGGGTGGAAAATAGGCGGATCCATGCACAGCTATCTCTCCTACGTCGTAGTTATATGTCCACACCACATAATATCGACAAAAGTTTATGTCTGTCCACACGATATCTCCAAAAGTTTTCAATAGATTTCAATGGACTTTTGTGCAAGGATGGATAATAGAGTACGGAAGAAGCGATTAAATGTTGGTGCGGATCCATGCAGAATTACTTCTTTTGACAATGGCGTTGGCAGAGGTATGCGCTCTTTGAGTGCTTTATAGCTGTTCTTTTTTCTTGAAATGCATATTAAATGCGGCCACCGAATAACCCAGTTAAAAAGGGAAAATCTCCATCTCAGTATTTTGTGAGCCTCTGATAAAAGCTTCATATTTCTGATATTTAGCTCTTTAGACTTAGGCAGAAGTTGGCGAATAAAAAGACAATGCACTTTATTCATGGGGATTTTTATGAGCGTCAACCAAACGTCGGAAGTTTCAGATTTCTTTTACTTCTTGATGTATGGCACTAATCGTCAGATATTGATTTTTATAACACTCACAGAAATATTATCTGTAGAGATTCAAGAAAAAATACAGGTCTGGTTAGTCCCTCAATAGAAACCGTCACGTGACCAACGTCTTTTGGCAGAATGCCGGGTTGGGGGTGATCAATAAAAAAAATTGGAAAAAGTGGAGATCAATGAATAAATTACTTCTCTCGCATTTTGTTGGGCAGTGATCACTAAAAAGGTCTAGATTTTCAAAAAAACCCAAAACAAGCGGAAACAAACCAAGGATCAATTTAGATCAAATTAAACTTACATTGCAAATTGAACCCTATTTAGTGGTGGGATTTTCAAAAAACAAAAAAGAAAATCGTTTTTTATAGACATCATCATCATCATTAGCCGTCCTAAGCCATTATGACTCCACTGCTGGATAAAGGCCTTTCCCATCCCCTTCCATGACGACTGTGATTGTGCTAACCCCTGCCACGTCTTACCGGCAAATCTTTCTATCTCATCCCTCCATATTGTATCTGGTCTTTTCCTAGTGCGTTTAATACGCTTATACGCGTGATACATACGTAGCCAGCCAGCCAGACAGACAGACCAACTTAAAAACTGAAGAAACCTATGTTGACAGTTTTGGTGACAGTTTTGGTTGACTGTTTCTAATATTCACCAGTAAGTTGTCCCACTAACCCTGTTCATCCTCTTATCACCCTTTAAAGATAAGTGTTCTGTCTTAATATTTGATTCAAACTTTGCCAAGAAGATATCTTACTGCTACTGATTTAGTGGTGACGTGTCTGTGTGTGCGTACTTCTATCATATCTAGTATACTTGAATCACCTTCATATATCGATTTTGATCCGAACATTCTTACTGCTACTGCTGTAGTGGTGGTGTGTTTGTGTGTGCGTGCTTCTAATTCATCTCGCTCACTTGAATCGCCTCCATGCATCGATTTTGTCTCTCACTAGTTTTATCCCGTAAATCAATTTCAAGCCGGTTGACGAGGTGATATCAACATTGCTTGGATATTATAGAAAGTTTTAATCTTCACAACACATAAGTAGCGTAAAAAAAACTTGCCTAAGGTTTTGATGAACGATTAATGATTGTAGAGTTAATTAATTTTTGGAAAACTCAATCAATTGAGCATTATTAGAAAGCTCAGCGATGTGTGAACTAAGAATAAGGGTATTGTACGAGGAGTTCATAAATCCCATAAATGTGTTTTTTTCCTAGAAAATCACGTTGATGATCTTTGGTATGTATTGAGTGTTTGTTCTTCAACTTTAAAGCATTTTAATTTATTAAAAAAAGAACAATTTGTTCCGAAACATTCATATTGTCAAACTCCAGGACGAAGTCAGAGTTGACTTCACTTTCCTATGTAACAAAAACAAGAACAAGAACAATCCTCACAAAAATAGGGGAGTAAGCCGATATGTAAAATCCACATCCCCCTACCGTGATTTCCAGGACCTTGAGACTAGTGATGTCAACCGTCCTATATTTAATAGGAGAATCCTATATTTCAACATATTGTCCTATATCATATATTAACTCGTAAATGTCCTATATTCCGATATAATGTACTATATTATGATATGCATAATCTATTTTTACTAATTTGCTAATCTTATTATTTTTTGCTTATTTTATTTTTAGTGATTTCGTTTTTCAAGAATCATGGAGCCAAATTCAGAGAATGAGAAATATTCAACACCAAAGAAACGACAGAAGAGGCTGTCAAGATTTAAGCAAGAATGGAGAAAAGTGGAGGCTTGGCTCGAGCCAGTGTCAGGAAATGCGGTGAGTGCGTCCTGTCTGCAGAACCATATTCAACATTGCGAACTCTGGTTTATGCCAGTTGCAGCAACATGAAAAGACGGAAACACACGAGAAAAATGTTATTGCCCACAGTTAAGAATGAGACACTGAAAACAATCTTTGTAAAAAAGGACCCACGCGAAGAAACGAAATGTGCAGCAACCGAGCTTGCATTCATGTTCCACACCATCATGCCTAACCACAACAGCCTGGTTTGCACTACAAAGTTGGCAAAAACAAAGTTTAGGGACTGCACTACTGCAACAGCTATGCATTGTGGGAGAACAAAAGCGGAAGCAGTGACAGTTAATGTACTAGAACCAAAAACTCTGGAATGGGTGGAGTTTGTTAGTGAGAATTTTAAGCCATTTCCTGTGCAGACAGACGCCTCAAATCGCCAGAATAGAAAGATGTTTGCTGTTGCTATTCTGAATTTTGATCCAAGACCAAATGCCGGAATCCATAACAAACTATTGTCATTTTCAGAAAACCAAGACGAATCAGCTAGTGGAATTAGTAATTGTGTTTAGAAAGCACTGAATAAACATCTGACTATGAAGAGCTGCAATTGTTTTAGTGCTGATAATTGCAGTGTCAATTTTGGTATCAACAACACAGCATTCGTGAACTGGACAAAAAGGAAAACGATGGCATACAAAAGAGGAAATACCACGCGCACATAATTTACAACACAAGTTCATTGAAGAGTTGGACGTTGACATTGAGAACGTTGTGCTCAAATCATGTGCGTATTTTGCAAGATCTGCTGGCAGAGTCGAAGTTTTAAAAGACGTGTGATGACGCTGAAACACATTGGAAAGATTTATTGAGACATGGTGAATCCAAGATGGCTCTCGCTTCTTCCCAAATCGACTACTTCTTCAGTATTGTGTACTGATACTCACTTTGAAAGCCTTCCAAAGCAAATCAGGGATATATTTTCCGTGATAGTTTACAGAAAGACTTGGTGCATACATACTTGATGTTTGCTAGTCATATTCTTCCACTCTTTGACTATGCAGGGAAATTGGAAAGTGATGGCTCCAGTGTCATTGGAGTTTATGATAGCGTGGTCGACCTGAGACAAAAGCTCAGAGACAGAACTGAAGACATTGTTTTGGGGGTGGGGGGCCTTAGCACGTAGCAAATTGCAAACACTTCCACAATATGTTTAAGATTCCATCAGAATGAACTTCATACATGCCACGAAAAGGGCCATTGAATACCTGGAACTGTGATTCGATTTTTCTTCAGAGAATTGTCTATCCAATCTTAATTGCCTATAGCTTGACAATGTTGACACGTTCAACATCGCACATCTGGAAAAAAGGCAATACGAAATTTGGATGTAGACACATTATACACCAAAACAAAAGTAATTGCCACAATGGTAACATAATTTGAATGTAGTACAAATTGCCATGCAAGTGCCATTGACACAAAATGGTGTAAAATATTTTCAGTACAGCAGGGCCACGGCATCGAAAACGTATTGACAATTGTGAGTTATGTTCTGAGTATACCACCCTCTTCTGGATTTTGTGAGCATGCTTTCTCCATGATGAAATTAAAGTGGACTGAAGTTAGAAACAAATGTTCCGTAGAGCTATTAGAAGCTGAGCTACTGGTCACCTTGAATATGAGAATATCCTGCTCCGAATTTGCAGAAAAAGAATTAAAGATGACAAAACCATTTACAAAATGTGAAATCGGAAAAGAAGTACTCATTCAAATAAAAACAGAAGTTTATTTTTGAATTGCATTTTATTGAATTGTTGTCCAACAATTCTCGCTTGCATCGCTTACTGATCAAAATTACATGCATATTGCATGCTGAGTAGAATTAACTACCTTCCAGGTTATTAATATATTGCTTTTCAATTTCTTTCGAGAAAAGGTTCACGAGGTACCTCAATCAACAATGCTTTTTGTTCAAAATGGCAATTTTTCAGCTATGTTCATATTATTTCTAATTATTTACGCGTGCTCTTAAATTTATTCTAAAAACTAAAAAGATTTAAAGCATTTTTTTAAGCCATTATCCGCATCCCCCAAAACACCAGGGCGCCTCGCGACCTTCTCCCCCGTCCTATATTTCCATTTCCCAAAGTTGGCAACCCTACTTGAGACGTATGTCAGTTGTGTTGATTCCAATGCCGGCCATTCTGCGTTCCTTCAACCACTCGATCGGCTCTTCTTCCAACTTCGGAAACGCTGCTGATTTCCTTCTGCCAGCCTGCTTCGACTTCAGCAAGGATTGAAGTTTGGACTTGTTTTTGCGCCAGAGTCGGATATTGCTCTCGGAACATTTAACGTGACGACCAGCTGCCCGGTTCCCATTTTCCTCTGCATATAAGACTGCCTTCATTTTCAAATGCCCCGTTTAACCCCCCCCACCCCCGCCCGACGCCCATCCTTGGCTCATACTCAAGTAGTACTTTCATAAAAATGTGTTGAGAAAGGCCATTTTACGATTAAAAAAAAAATACCGTATATGCCAAAATATAAGGCGGTCATTTAATTTTTTAAAATACTATGCAAATATAAGGGGTTCCCAGATGCTATTTATGTTATATAGGCAGGGGGAAAATTCGTTGGGTTCAGGAAAGAAAGAAGACTGGCACTCGGTGTTTATAAAAATATCACATATATTTTTATTCGACTACATACACCACTGGTGAAATACGCGGAGTCGGAGAGAGATAACGAGAGATAATGCAGGGCACACAGCCCTGGGATAACAGTTCCTGTCGTTAGGCCCACGCTGAAACACCTGGAACTTTAGTCAATATCCTGTTTTCGGACGCCCACACATATGGGGTCCCTAGGGTCACTTTCACTTCCGCCCAGGTGTTTGTCCGGAAATGCCAGTATATCATAACATTTATATCGATGCTCGGTCGGCTCTGGGAACCACTTATCAAAAAGGCCATTTCTGAAAAAGTGAATACGTCACCTAATCAAGAGGAAGCAAATCGGAATTTAGCACCAAAACATAATACCGATGTATAGGAATATATATAAAAAACAAATACGAGCATACGTTCTAAGAAGTGATTCCATATTCTAGAACAAAGAACACTCGACAAAGGCCGGAGGGTACACGGCCGAAACGTTGTGAATACATGAACATATAGACGAGGAAAATAGTCCGTTCAAATCATACACAATGATTAATACACCCCGTCTAACAAAATTCAGACAAAAAGTGTCAACACGTTGGTAATTGCCCCAATAACGCATCTATGAAAGGAAATTTCTTTAAAACTCATTGGAAATTTTCTCGGGAAAACAATAGTGTGGAGACAGCATTGTATGTAAAGAAACAAAATGTCACTAAAATTATACAAACATGAAAATGTTAAACAAACATAAACAATTGTTGACTAATCTCGAAATGCAAATGTTAATAATGACGAAGGTAATGATGATGGTGGGAATGATTGTGATAATTAAAAGAAAGGAAAGATCTTAAACAGACGGAGTTAAATGTCAAATGGCTTATTCTTGTGTGTGAGTGGGCGCGCGCGCGAGAGAGAGAGAGGGAGAGAGAGAGAGATAGATATACGTAGCTAAGATATCGGATGTGAAGTTCTTACGAAAACAAACATAATTACACATACGTGTATAGGATAACAAAAGGAGTTAAAACATGTGAATTATTATTTTGTCATTAGTTTTTATTATTTTCTTCATCTTTTTTTATTGTTTCTTATCACAACATTTTAGCCGATCTAAAAAAGATACAGAAACCAATCAAAATTAATAATAAAAGTATGTATAATAAAGAAAATGAATGGACTGAAAAATATTAAAAATACAAGTAAGCTATTGTCAGCAGAAGGTATACAAATATATATTAATTTTAAGAAAAAGAAAGCCCAAAAGAAAACCTGATAAACATCTATAAAATGTAGAGTGTGGCCTTTTCTGATTGTTTCTTTCTTTCGCTGCCAGTACCTTCCGCTAGAACTCACAGATACTACACTTTGATCTTTAGGCAGAGAGCTAGGGAGAGACATTTTGATCCTAGACAAAGCGCAGTGATACTCTGATCTTAGGCAGAAGTGCCGATCCATATGTAAATAATCTCGTCATTTTTGACGGGTACTCTGCTAGTATGTATGTATACAGTGGATTCTGCATAATAGGACCAACAGTTAATAGGACCAGCCGCACAATAGGACCAGTTTTGTAAGAACGGATTTAAACGTATTTCTTCTTCTTCTTCTTCTTCTTCTTCTTCTTCTTCTTCTTCTTCTTCTTCTTCTTCATCATCATCATCATCCTCATCATCATTTTAGCGTCTGTCGTTGGACATAGACCTTCCCCAAGATTCGCCAGGCCTCTCTATCATGGGCGTCGCGGAGCTAGTACTTTCTGAACTAGTTTAGTTCGTCACACCATCTTATTTTTTGCCGGCCACAGTTTCGCATATGATCTCTGGGGATCCACGTTGTGAGTCGTGATGTCCAGCGGTTGTCGGACATTCTAGCAACATGACCGGCTCATTGCCATTTGAAATTTTAAATGTTTTTTAAAAATGTTATCTCTAACTCCTGTGTGTTTTTTTTAATATAATGCGCTGTCCTGTGATCTCTCCATGTGATGTTGAGCATGATTCTCTCCTGTGCACGTTGCATGGTTCTCGGTTCTCGGTCCAATCTTTTGATTAGGTTCCATGTTTCAGCTTCATATGTGACTATCGAGATGATATATTGGTTGTAGACCCTTCTTTTTAGAACTAAAGGGATTTCCTTGTTTTTGAAGGTTGAGCTGGCTCTACCGAAAGCTCGCCAACCTCCGATTCTTCGCTCGATTTCTTCTTCTTTTAAGGGTTTCATGGAGATTCGTTGTCCTAGGTAGATGTGGGGGTTCACTTTCTTCAACTCTGCGTTTTCTATGTTTATCGTTGTGTCTTTGTCCTCAACCTGTTTGTTGCCCATGACATTTGTTTTACTGAAGTTCATGTGAAGACCAACTTT
>VCCN01003404.1:3755017-3766452 GCA_006491835.1 Architeuthis dux
ACCATTTTTTAAGCTGTCGAGATGTGGCAAGGAGCCAAAAATGTTAAGAGCCTCTGACATATACAAATCAATGTAATGAAAACAAGTTTCATCATGTGAAATAACTTCAGTTCTCATCGACAATAGATTCTTGAGGCGCCTTTTATTCAACTTGAGGATTTGGAGTAAGAAGAAACATCTAAATTAATGTTAAAATGAAGTAAACGAATTTTGAAAGACTTTAGACGTTAAGTATATTTGTCCTATCTGAAGTGAATCTTATTACCCAATGGAAATGTGATGTAGGAAAAAGAAAAATCAATATTTCTAAGCTTGTTATCTCACCAAGATAAACTGTTTCCGGCAAGATGTAGTTGAGTTCGTAAGATTTGACAGTTCATTGGCAAAGCTACCCCAAACTCAGATGTCTGCAATTGTTGGCTGTGAAAGTGTCTTTAGATCTTTGGAATGTAAATTGGCCTGAGCCACTTAAGGCGAGAAGCTGGAAGACGGATGAATGGACGGCTTAATAAACTGTAGTTTGCCGAACAGAAGAATACATCTTTTAATTGCTACAACAAAACGATCGTTTAGTTCGTTTTGTTGCCCCAGAGAACAGGAACGAATACCATGGAAATAGAATTAGGAAAAACGTTGGGAATAAATACGAATAGATCAGTAATATTTTATTTTTCGAAACTGAAAACGTTCGTTGAGAAAATGTATTCTCTTTTGTATAGCCTTTTTAAGAAGAGACATTTCATCCTAACTGCTTTGTTATTTACTTAACGATATATCAGGATTCTTTTAGTATAAAAGAAATTGTGACATGCTTATCTTTTGTTATATTATTTGAATACTTAATGAGAGTTACGCTTGTGATCAAAATGGGCAAAACACAAGGATTTGTTGTCAAATTTACTGGTCTTACAAATATTGAGAGATTGTTTCATTGAAAGTTTTAGATTAAAGCGAATCTTGATGCAAGAACAGAGCAAGAATTAATAAATCTCATTCCTCACACATTTTGTTACCTAATTAGAATGGAAGCATTATTCTGTGACGACGATGCCGACCACGAGATCGAACCGGAGTCCTCTGCCCAACCATAGCCGAAGAGACTGTGTGTGGCAGCGCTGTTAGAACACCTGGGATGGTTTGCTGCACCAGACACTTCGCATACGGACACTTGAATCATTTCTTAGCATGATATAAGTTGCCGATTATGAGTAGTGGAAACAATTCGCTTTTGGCTGCGGTCAGAAGAACGTCGTTGGTGTAGAGTGATTCGAGAGAAAACAGTGCGTTTTCCGGTGTCGTGCCGAAAGAAGTCCCCTGCGAAGAGGTGTCCTGTGAAAGAGACTTTGTTCCCTGTAGTCCTCCCGTATTAAAGAGACATTTCTACCACAAATTCATTCTTGCATCTTTGCTCAATTCTAATTTATTTTCCCTTTTAGCTTTAAATATGTGATTAAATAATTGTATACTTAATTTTGCAGGAAACATTACACAATCAAATTAACTTGATACAATATATATCAAGTCAGTTTGCAGAATTAAAAGCAGAGAAAAGGATCTGAAGTTTTAAACATTAATCTGTATTTAAACACATACCATTTTCTCATCAGCTTCCATCAAAACATTATTGAATGATAATATAAAGTGTTCATTGATCAGGAATTCATTTCATTGTATATTACAGCATTATATAATATTATGAAATAGTTTTGACTCATCATAAATAACAAGAACGCGAAAAAAATGATCTGATCATAACATACCTAAACATCTTCCAGTCGGTATAAATATACCAGAATGAGATATTTCAATCAATCTCACCTTAATTCAAAGCTTTTCTATGCATCAAAGGAAGTAAGATTTGCCTCTTGACGCTTGACAAAATGTAATCTCCTAAATCAGTGATTCTAAACGTAGGGTGCACGGCAATTTAAATATATTGTGGCAATTTAGAATTTGGGTGTGAAAAGCGAAGAGCGTTCTGTGGATCAAAACTGAGCTGTGTTAAGGCTTAACTGATTAATTCCTAATACTATTAATTCCTAATTTTACTATAGATTCCATATAACAAATGCTTAACTTATTGAATATGTGAGGTATAGAAGCAATGAGGTAATTGCGTTGTTGTTACTAAATTTCACGCAATAAAGAAATTACAAAAGATTTAGTAAGTGCACTAATGTTCATATATCAGTATTTCTTATACAAAGTTAAGATGTTGAAAATGACCTAAACAGCCGTAACATGTAAATCAGAAGACATACACCAACTACGTTCATAAAAACGTTAATTTAAAAATTTTAATTATTTTTTATATTTTGAAGTTTTAGAATTTTAATATTTATAACGTCTAGAACACTAAAATTGAAAATAATTTTCAATATTTTTCACTTTCATAGTTTATTGTTATTCCTTTACAGATATGTTCTTGTTGATTTAAAACTCTAAATTTTGGTAAATTTCTGAATTTATTATACCTTTTCAACGCCAAGTTTGTCTTATTATAATAATGGGGACATGAATATGTTTGAGCTGTTGAGGTGGGCCATAGAGCAAAAAAGGTTGAGTACCACTGTCTTAAATTGTTTATTCCTTCATCTTCCATCCATTTTTACAAGCACGCATAAAAGATTTTCTTAAAATATTTCTTTTATCAAAATTTAAATTTGCTTGCAATTCAATATTCAACTGGCTTAAAATAATTCTTAGCAAAAAAAGTTGTTCGTGTGATTTTCCAAGCATAAGTAATAAATTTGGCAAGCAGAACGATTTGAAATTATCGGGAACACCAATCAATTTAAAAAAAAGGAAAGTTCAGATGCATGATGGCATATCGGATTTCTTTGCGTAGATATATTCATCAAAGCAGGTAGTATTTATGCTGTGAGAGAAAAGATCTGTTGCTCTTGTCAATTATTCGGAAGAGTAATATTATACGGATTATTTTTTTTTATCATATGAAGCATTTTTAACCATTATTAATTCTTTACTAGTATTACTTTCATCTTATTTTAAGTTGCTTCTCAACGCAATCACACAGGCCGTCAGTCGGCTGCCGTAGTCACACGGTCTGAGTGGTTGCAATGAGAAGCAACTAAAATTAATATGAAAGAAAATGCAAGCCTAAAATCAATAATGGTATTCCGAAGAGGTTTCTGATTATCTTTTTTGATTTGATCAAGTTTGTATATTTCATTCACTTCGACTCAATAGCAGCGTGGATTCCGTTTTAGTTAAGCGCCATGGATTTCGTTTTCAACAAGGTCAAATCAAATTTAGTTTTTAAGTATTTTAAAGGTCGATAATTATGTCGATCCATTTCTCGGAACGTCAGTTCATATCTTCTGCAAGATAAAGACAGAGGGGGATCATGTGTGCGTTGCGTGGAATCCTGCCATTATTCCCCTGACGATTTAGGAAGATATTTTAGAATTTCTAGATTATTTTTAACCATTCAAACTCATTAGAAACAAAGCAATGAAAGAATAAAATCAATTTTGTAGAATAGTCAGCATTTTGAATGAATATTAACTTTCGTTCACACAGACATTTACTGTAACTGTGTAATCTATAAGTTTAATTGGCATCGGATAAAATATTAAGAAGTGCATTTCCTAATCCTTGAGACTGAGGTTTGATGAAAAGTGATCATTGAACATATTCTGAAAATAATTTTCGATGAAAATCCATTGATTTCTTAAAAGTTTAATACATGGCTGTTCCTAAAATAGCAAGAATTGCCGTTAATAATGAAACATGTACTTGTAAGTGGGTATATGGTTTCCATATAGTATACTTAAACTAATCTATACTGCTTGTTATCTTTGATTGTCCAATCGCATTTGTTTTCATATTTGAATCAAACAAAACGTTGCTCAGAAACAGAGAAAATATGTAAATGTAATCTCTTTTCGTCAATTGAATATCGACATGTACAAACACCTAAACTATTATTTCTATCATTCGTATATTGCACATGATGTACGGAGTCATAAATGCAACAAACGAATTTAGTATTCTGGCTTGGATGACTGTCCTTTGCGTTATCTCTTAGTAATCTCCCCTTTTAGAAGATTTTTGAAACAGAAAAATAATGACAAACAAGACTGGCTGTTGCAGGGTAAGACTTTGCCCCAACTTCTATTCCGACTGAAGATGATTACTGCAACTTTTGTATATATATATTAAATATGATACATTTTCCTTATTATGTAAGACCTGTCAATTTAGCTTTAGTAAGACACCAGCCTAGCAATTACTAGGTCGTCAGTTCACATCTCAGTAGGAACTGGCATTTTACATATCGGTTTACATCCCTATTTTGGTGAGGATAGTTCTTGTTACGGTAGGAAAGTAAAGTCAACTCCTGCCTACCAATGAGATATTCGTTAGCTCAGTCGGTTAGAGCAGTACCTGCGTATAAGGTAGCTTCCAAGGTGGACGCAGATTTGATCATTGCACGGAGTTCGTTTATTTATTCACATTTACGATTTAGGCCGCTCGTTTAGCATTCGCTCACACCGGCGCCGGGCAAATATAGGCTCTCAACTAATAAATGTCATTATAATTATCATATATATACAAAGTTTGATAATGACCTATGTCATACTTTTTCACATAATAATACATATTTAAAATCCATTTTTCTTTAAAGTCTAAAATTTTCACATTTTTAACAAAATTAAATAAACGAGCCGTTCGAAACGAATGACCATTTGTTAAATATATGGACAATTTGCCTCGGACAGTGTACATTCTCGTGGTTCTCAAATTCAACCTTCATTGCCGGTAGAATCTTCGAAGAACACAATTATGAAGGAACTCGATTCAAGAATTGAAAGCAGCGTTAGGTGCACACTTTTCTTCTCTTGGATCACAAGCAACAATTCGAATGTTATTAGTGGCCGAAAAGCAGGCTATGACCGCTCAATGGCCGAACTTTCCGGACCAGGATACGAAATAGAATAGATACAATGGGTTCGTCCACACAGAAAGGATTTAATGGCCAGTTCTGACTGTCCATGTAGGCTCTCTCAGCTCACCGAATCTTAGCTCATTATTTGATTCACGTTGCAGATTGAAAATAGGGGAAAGTCAAAGACATGCCAGTGACGGTACTTTGGTTTCTATTGAATATAGAAAAGAAAGGGGATGACAGAAGAATAAAAACAGGAAGGATATAACGAAGGAGGGGTAAAAAGAAACTAAAAGAAAGAGTTTAAAGGAAATGTAAGAAAAATCACCTATGGAGCTGAAACATGGAACCTAACCAAAAGATTGGCCTTCAAACTGAGAACCATGCAACGTGCACAGGGGAGAATCATGCTGAACACAAAATGGAGAGATCACAAGACAGCACAATATATTAGAAAACAAACAGGAGATATCATAGAAAACATTAGAAAACTCAAATGGCAATGGGCTAGCCATGTTGCAAGAATATCAGACAACCGCTGGACATCACGATTCACGACGTGGATCCCCAGAGATCATATGCGAAACTGTGGCCGGCCAAAAATAAGATGGCGTGACGAACTAGACAAGTTCAGAAAGTATTGGCTCGCGACACACATGATAGAGAGCTCTGGCGAATCTTGGGGAAGGTCTATGTCCAAAAAAGGCTGCTGCTGCCGATCCGCTATTTACCCCGAACCCGTCTTCCTTTCCTCAGAGTCTGAATGCATTTTGTTATATGGGACCACATATGCTGATATTCATAACATCCAGACATATGGTGAGAAAATGCATGAAGTATAATGATAATAGAAAAGTACTGCATTCGGTTTAAAAATATAACTGGCTATATATTTCAGATGATTAATGTCTAACATTTGAAACTAAACCATCTCAAGTGCCACTATTAACCGATTTTATAGATATTTATCTCCAGGTTGACATTATACAACGCTTATAGTAAATATTTGTGTTTAAAAAACGACTACAGTATTTACTCGTGTATGATACGAGAAGTCAAAATTATGGGGTAGGATTATACTCGAATGTAAAATAAAATGATAACATATACAGGGTGTGTGAAAAGAAACTCTCTATTGGAAATTAGTAATAACTTTATTATTTATTGGTCGGTTCTAGTTAAACTAGCTTTAGGTTTTAGACCATGCAATGGTAGAATTTGCCTGCTGTGTTGAAATTCAACGTAGGCACCGGCGTTGTCAACCACTTTCTGGTAAGGCCTCGATAGAACTTTGCAGTGTGTTGGCCATAACATTTCGAATGCACTCCTCCGGTTGATCCAGAGCTTGTTTGGTGTGGTATACCTCCTCATTCGCCGACCCCCACAGGAAGAAGTCTCTGGGCGTAAGGTCAGGGCTTTGTACAGGCCATCACTTCTAATAGATAGTTAATTCTCACCCACTCTGTATACATATATTACTGTTTTGCAGCTACAAAAAGTGGGGGTCGCATTATATTTGAGATCGCACTGTACTTGAGTAAATACAGTAGTTATAATGTTTATATGCATTATTATTTACTTGCGTATAATTTTATCTCTGCATGTTATTGTAAAAAAACAGTAGTGAAAGTCTCGGATGACAAGTTGCTATTTTATCAAATGAAAACAAACGAGCTATTGAATTTCATTGTTAAAAATACATAATCCATTCTTACTGAGTTTATCATTATTCCGACGACCTTGGAACTGTTCTGTTGTTTTTTTCATTGAAAGGGTTAACAATCTTTTCGAAAATAAGTTTTTCTCTCCATGTGTTTTCATTTGTGCTTTGTCTACGCGCTGTGAATTTTCTTTGAAGCAATAAAATGAAAGTCTTTTTAAAAATAGATATGTTTGCATTTAAATGTCATATATTCTCTTGCTTTTAACATCCAAGTGCCACGGCCTATTTACAAAACTGAATGAATCATAACGATTAAAGGCGTTTGAGAAAGTGAGAGAGAGAGAGAGAGAGGGGGGGAGAGAGTGGGAGAGAGAGAGAGAGAGAGAGAGAGAGGAGTATTTTAATTTTTATATTTTTTCTGATGTTGAAAGTATTTACCGATGTAAACAGTCATATTTACAAATTTTAAAATCTTTTCATAAAAATAACATTTAAAAAAAGCTTATAATCATAACATTTGGATAAGACTAATTTTACTAAGGAAGAAAGAATATTGTGATGAGTCAGCGTTCCGATAGATGCAGTTTAATCCACATCTAATTCTACAGCAGGGAATATCCATCATGTTCGAGATTGCAACTCAGAAATGCAAAATAATTGACGTAATGCAACTTGACACGTACAACCATTATGAAAGAAGAAAAGATGCTGTTCCTTTTTATTTAACTTCAAATCTATGGAGAACTGAAAGTAGCATAATCAGATATGACAAGAAGTGGATAAAGCCAGACGCAAAAGCTGTATGAAGCAATTTTCATTGATTGATGCAGAAGGCAAACATCTGGGTAATCAAGTGAATGGACTGCCTTCTGTCATTTGACAATGAGGATTCCGTTCAATTCTCCAGGGTTTTACTTTATTTGACTAAAGACGTTTTACGGTAATTCTTTCACAGAAAAAATTTTGAGTTCCGTTAGCAGTAAACCTAAAAGTATAAACAAATCTAATTGTAACCAGATATACCACGAATTGAATGCTTTTGATTATTTTTTTACAAATTCTATCATAGTTTAGATCTTAAAGTACAAAGTTATTTCATGTTATTTTCTGTAGTTTCGAGAATGATCATTAATATGGTTCTTCGGACGATTGAATCCTTCTCGTTGTTTGTGTTGTTAACACGACGTTTCGGCCGATCCATTCGTCAGGTGTGAAATCCGAGTGCCATGGGTTAAACAGAAGTTTTGTTTTTAAAGGGGGTGACCCTTATAACGTAGGGCCCGGGTGTTTCTGTGTCTTTGTCTTGTCGGGTCTTGGTATGTTGAGAAGCGGAAGCCTCAACGGTTTGAACTCCGCACTTGTCTGACTAATGCATTCAGTCGACATTTTGATGTGAGCTGCTTCTTTGATTTTTCTCTGTTTCCAACAGCGTTCTCTGTCAATAATCTGGACTTCATTCCAGAGAGGAAGATGGTCGCCATTCTCTCTCCGGATGTGGTCGGCCATAGCCGGTTTTTCTATCTCGCCCTTGATTATGGCTTTTTTGTGTTCATCAAGTCTGACCTTTCATGTTCTTATCCACATCATCAGCCTCCATGCTGTCGGTGAGGAAAATCAGTTTAAAAATTGCTGAAGCGTGAGAGGAAATAAAATCTCTCAAAGAAGCTACTGGCATCAAGTATGTAATGAACATACAGCTATTCACAGGCAAACAACTGATGATCACCATTTATGTAAAATAGATATTATAGTCGGAGATATCAAATTACTTGACTGCCCGAAATAAATTGCTCCAACTGAGTTTTGAATTCTTGCCATGAAACATAGGCTGAATATTTATGACATTCTTTAATTGCTCCGCCATTAATAATGCTTTAATTGCATCCAGACATACACCCCTTCCTTCATCGATTTATGTTTATAAAAGATTGAAGATTTTATTTCATTATAGGATTACGCATTCTTTAGACTAGTCATTGTCAACGGGCACAATATCGCTCCCAAGTGTGCGAAAGTTATGCCGAGGATAGATTGTCATATATCATGGATCTTTTTTTTAAAAGTGATCTTTTATTTTATGTCGGTAAAGTCAAGAAACAAAGGGAAGCTACTCCAACTTAGTGAAATACACAATATGTATTTTAAAATAATTGTTTTAATTATTAATTTCCGTTATCGTTATCGTGTTATTCTTTATGCAAGCATGTCGTCCTGCAATTTCAAATATCCGCTGCATACAATTTATTATGAGATTTATTTGGTTTAGCCAAGATAAGACATTACATAATGTAAAACTATGTTGTTTTTAAAAGATATACAGTCAAGCTACTTGATGCGTGTATTTATCTGGCTAACGGCATAAGAAAATATAGAGCAGTCATTCTTAACAGGGACATTATTGATACTAAAGGGGCGAAAGTTGAGCCGAGGGGGGCGACATATTCTAAAGAATAACCAAAAGTAGTTGATAGGGAAAAGACGTTGAGAAACCCTGCTTTAGACTTTAATTAAATCTGATAAAGTATAGAAGGGTCATCATTGATCTTTTACCTATCAATATATAATAATAAGAACAAATAAAAGTATTGTGTTTGATTTCTACAGAGACAAAGTAGCTTGCTTGTAACCACTTTTTCATTATTATTTTTTTGCATCACATTTGAATTTGTTCTTTGTGTAAATCATATCTCAAACTTTCTTGTCTTGGCTTCGGCCCAAGTATTAGGAAGCTAATAGAAAAAAGGTTCTAGTTTATATTCATAGAATAAATGTGGTTGTCTTTTTTGTCAAAAGGATTCGTTAATCTTTCATGAAAGAAACCCCCACCCCTCGGCTACTTTTCTTGGCAATTATTTCTGTATATATATATGTGTTGTCGACTTCAAAAGGAGAAATACATTAGTTATATTCTGTGTTGCTTTTCATATGAGAGAACTTCTCCGTTAGTTTTTCCAGATAAATGATTCAACTCGTCGAAAGTTCAGTGAAGAGGATCGAATTGCAGACTGAAATCAATGAAATGTAGTTACGGCCAGATCGCATTGGACACACCTATTTTTCGTACGATCAAAGTTAAGCAACGTCGAGCCGGGTCAGTACCTGGATTGATGACCAACTGGGTATACCAGGTGCTGTGGATCATGTAGACCAGTGGTTCCCAACCTTTTCGAGTCACTCCCCACTTTTGTCAATAAGATTACTAGTATTCCGCCTTCCATTTATTAAGTTGCCACAAAGAATAATTTCAAATAATAACTTTATTTTACGTTTAATTAAACAGTTTAATAATAAGAATTAGTTTAATTTTATAATTGTACAGCTGCTGCTGTGTATTTGTTACTCAAAGAAAGCAAGCGAAAATAATTAGGAACACATCATTTGAAATTCCAATTTATTACAGAAACATCAGAATTCTGCTATCGTAACTGATATACACATCAACGTGATCTCTGTTCTTGTTTTCTTCTACTAGTTCTTCGATTTGTGGGTCTATTAGTGAGAGAGCACATCTTAAATCATTCTCAACTTGGAGCTTATTTCGAGCCTTCGATTTGATAGATAGAAGTGCAATATGTATATAATATAAGGATCGAATTGCAGACTGCATTAATTGCATAGAAACACGTATTATCTAGACTGGACTTTTATTTTTACCTAATAGCCACTTAGACTACCCAAATTCCACCCTTGGTTGGGAACCACTGATGTAAAGAGAATCCCCGTTCTCTACACTACGCCCAGTAAAACACGCCCCCACTGAACCCAATGACAGGCCTGGCTGCGAGCAACAAGATATGATTGAATGGATCTACAGAGAGCTACTCTGATAGTTGTTTTCCGGATAAATGATTCACCTGTTCAGTGAAGTGTATCGAAGTTGCAGACTACAAATACCAATGACATGTAAAATAGTTTCATCAGAATAACCTTTTAGTCAAAAGGATTTCTTCGGTTGAGGCAAAGTTTCTTCAACTTTGTTAGAAAACATCAACCAAAACTGTCACCAAAACTGTCACCAAAACTGTCAATATAGGTTTATCCAGTTTTTAAGAAAGTCTGGCTGGCTATGTATCTATCATGCGTACAGGCCGCACCAATGAAGCTGGAGGGTTGAACATTTTAAAGTTTACGCCTATGCCCAACGATGGACGTTAAAAGGCTGCTGATGTCTACAAAGAAAGTTTGTTTGTTTTTTGAAAATCACCTCTAAATAGGTTTGTAGTAGGGGGGGGCAATTTGCAATGTAAGTTTATGCTAAATTGGTCCCTTAGTTTGTGTCCGGTAGTTTTTTGAAAATTCATACCTTTTAGTGATCACTGCCCAACAAAAGGCGAGAGAAGTAACTTATTCATTGATCACCCCTTTTCCCAATTTTTTTAATTGATAATCCTCAACACGGCATGCTGCCAAAAGAATTTAATCGCATGACGTTTTCTATTGAGTGACAAACCGGACCTTTTCTAACTTGTAATTAATACAGAATCGTTGCACCATGTTTGGATGATCATATTTTCTTGCTGTCATTTTCAATAAAGTGTGACTTTGATCTCATTTTACATTAAGCGTGAACAACATTTTGTTCACATCACGATTGATACAAACAGACAACAAAGAAACAATACATTCAGAATCGAAAGCAGTGGAGAGTTTTGTGCTTGAAATATCTCAAATGCTCACATATGATCCAACACTGTTCGACAATATAATTTATAAAAGCTCAAATTCTATATAAACATAGGCGCCATAGTTTTCCCGGGGAGGGGGGTTCAAATAAAAAAAACGTTACGGTGAAGCTATTCGAATTAATTGCATAGAACAACGTCTTATCAGTAATAACATTTAACGGTTACCATGCTTGTA
>VCCN01003404.1:3788013-3801281 GCA_006491835.1 Architeuthis dux
TACTTCCCCTTATTAGAACTCTCCTACTACTATATAAATAGAAGTACTTCAAACTCCATGTACGACTAAGCACATATAAGTTGAATAAAGCTTTTCACAAGCATTGTCTCTTATTCATTACACATATATTCCATAAAATGTGTCAATTCAGTTAATACATATAAGTTAATATAACCATTATGCATGCAAGAATGTACATTTACACTTAAGAGAGTAAATATTTAAATCTTTCCAATCAAATGTCTGATCCTATGAATCCTGCAATATTATCAAAGTGTTGGAGGAAATAACAAGATCACAAAATGATTCCAGAAAGTAATGCAAAGATAATCAAAGTTGTTAACTGCGCAATTATAGATCAGAAGGAAAATGTTGAAGAAATAAATAATTGGTCGGAACGTTATTTCTAAATTGGCCATTTTGGAAATGAAAGAACGAAGAACAAAATAAAGCAAACATTTTTTCCCGTCTGAGTCAGCAAATGATCATTTAAAGAGAATGTTGAGCACGTTAAGAGGAACCAAGAAAAAGGAAAGAAAATCCAATTTACTTGGAATTTGTCTGCCATTTGCTTTACAATAAGAAAACACTTCTGTTAATTAAATATTGTAAAAAGGTCTTCAAGATTTCAAGTTTGGAATTCGTGAAAGTATTGATTTCCTAATCAAATACAGTACACGAGATCAAATTGATTTGATTGTCTCTAATAAATACAATGAGCTTTGGAACATTTATTTTACCGAAGAGTTGAACTTCTATGAAGTAACTACAAAAGTGGGAAAGAGGAATATTTTGCACATGTCACAAATACAATAAAGCTTTATGTATTTTGTTTTTCATTACCAAGAAAAGATGGTATTTACGTAGTAAAATCAATAAAGATTTGTGATCAAACGACCACTTTTAATGGGGCTTTTATTCAGACCAAACTGTACATAGACGTTGGAATGAAATATAAAGGTTCGGTTAATGATCTGAGAATGATCTGTAAAAGATCACTACTCGTTAGTGTAGCATTCCACAAGCGTTTAAATAGTGTTCCCAATTGTTGACTTTCTGTAAGGGGAGGTCATCCCTGACCGAAAGTTGAGATAGAATTCTCGAAAATAAATATGATTGGTTTCTAAGTTACTTCTTATAGATGAAATGTAATATTAGAAAATGATATTGGATACGTAACTAAGTGATCTTTGTGTGTTTATTTATTATAAATAGATAAATATGGAAATTCAATTGTGTTCCCAATTGTTGACTTCCTGTAGGGGGAGGTCACTCCTGACCGAAAGTCGAGATTATTATAAATAGATAAATATGGAAATTCAGTAAATATTTTATAGTAGACACATAAGAGCCCTATTCTGTTAAGAGCACTTGTATCAAATCCTGACCAATAAAATCACTTGCCCCTGATATTCAATGCACAATTTTTGAGATTGAGAGCCGAGTTGGTAAGAGTACAATCGGAAGCCTGTCAGATGAGGACGAGTTAGTAATAGCTCAACCAGAAGTCGCCAAGCGTGGGTGATTTAGTGAGAGTTTGTTCGTCAGTCAGTTAGGACGAGTGGGCGAGGACATCTAGGGTGGAGATTAGTGGAGATGTTCCTGCGAGACTAACTGGTGTCTACCAATCTTTGTAACATTTACATATGGGCAAAGTGGACCCAGATGGGGCTTGACACATAAAGAACTGATTACCAATTGCGATATATATTTTCCCACGCTGAGCTCTGATTGGCCAGATCGGTAGTTCGAAAGGATCCTCTTAAAGTAATAAAACAGTTTCGTTGTCGTCACATAGTTTCGACGCTACGCAATGGGAACATCCGCTACGAACTCTTGAAACTTGAAGAACGCACAGTAAGTGATGTTGACCTTTAACAGAATCCCCTCTTTATTAAGGTTTAAAAAAACAAACATTATACAATTTGTCAGTTAAAGACAATGATCTTTGTATTTCTATGTTTTTAACATTGCTTCGTCTTTCTAGGAATGGTGAGAATTTGTCTAAAGAAAAATAACGAAGCTCCATAGTTCAATCCTATTTTATTATATTAATTTCAGAAACTTTCCCTTTCTGTTTACACTTATATAAATTTATCAAAAAATATTTAAACAATTCTATATATGGAAGAGTATATTGTAAATGGAGCTAATGTTGATGTGATCAAGACTATTATTAAATATAACTCCACTATTAAATATATCTGACTCCAGATATAAAACGTTACGGTATAAACAATAACAATGATAAAAGCGTAGTGATCTCTAACGGTAAGCTAATAGTAGCAGCGGTAGTAATAGTGCCTATAGCCTTAAGGGTCTGACTGCCGATAGTAAGCTAGAGTGCTGATTAGACTAGAGAAAGAAAGAGGGTAATGTTAGCGATACGCATAAGAGAGATCTTTACTACTGTGTCGGCAGTAGTAAAAGAGATGAAATACATGTATGTTGCAAATATGCAAGTTACACATGGTAACTAATGCAATTGCATGAATATGCATGCAAATAATAACTGCAAATACTTTGCAACAATAATAAGTATATTTATTACAGAAGACATGACAATAAAGTAGTTCTCAGCGATTGAGAAGAAGAAGAAATGCATTTAAAGAGTTCGTATACTACATAGTAAAATGTCCTTAGTTTGTTGAAGATGTTAAGGAAGAGAGTGTGTATGTATGAATGCGTACGCACGTAATCGAAATTCGGAACAGACATAGGTTTGTTTAGGCAACTAATCTGGAAGGTGGATCCGTCATGGATTTGTCAAGCGATAAATCTTGACTGACCAAATAATGAAGGATAGCTGGTCCTCTTATAGTAAGAGCTGAGTGGAAGGTGATGGCTGGTCTAAATTGTGGTGTGTTGGAAATGGGTTTCGTCAAGTTCCAAGATGAAATGTAAGGTGACAATATACAAGACTTGTTGTCTGAAAAGGATATCATGTTGCGAATCAAGTACATTATTGTCATGTCCTGAAAGTTGGTTATCTAAAAGCACCGTGTATAGATAACTTTATTTCTGGGAATAGAAATCTGTTTTTTCCAAAGGAAAACTTGTGACTCAAGTGGTTTAACTTGTCGACCTGAGTGTATGAGTGAAACAATACATATGTATCCGTTACAGAATAATCTTAGATATGAATACAACTAAGTTTATAACATCACTAGCGAATTAATATCTGTAATATGACGCATCGAAATGCGCAAAATTAAAAATGTTCTTCTGTCATTTAGGTTTTAAACAATTTCTGTTACTTTGTTCTAAATGTAATCGAACAATTCATCTTGACCCACTTCTGAGATAATATAAAAGATAAAGAGATGTGAGGAACTTCTAGACACGAAAGAATATAATTAATCGGAAAGCTAATCACACGCTACCAGGTCACAAGATGATATTCCCACAGATAATACGGGCGACTCGCTTATTTGAATGTAGTTTCCAAAGAATATCCAGAAGCAATAACTTTAATTCATCGTCATTCATCGACAATAATTACTAAAGCTAAAGGCTAAAAACAAAAAAAACGAAAACAAAATAACAAACAAAAAAGAGTTTAAAATGTAGAAGCAAACTTCGTAGATCATAATTATCCACGTTGAGATGTACGAATAGCGTTCACTTTAAATGAATTACATTGTTCTGTGTAAAAATAAAAATAATTATACATTATATCTGCATGGACTGGTAGATTAAACGACACACATACACCCTTGATTTCTACATTTGCAGATACATTAAATACCTAACGATCTTAAAAGATTGCTGTTTAAAATATGTCAGAACTTTCTTTTACTCAATAAAGAATAGAAATAAAATATATTTTTAGTTTTAATTTTAGGGTCTGGAAATATCAATGTATGGATGCGACTAATGGATATAATAGCCATGATATGCATTAAAGGACTGAAAATAATGAGAAAAAGTTATTAAAACCGAGAAACGAGAATAAATCTTTTGTTAGGAAGAGTCAAAGGAAAGATAAACTTTCGTCTTTAAATGCTAACATGAAAACAGAAACATCAAAGAGTTCTTTTGTTATGATTTGAGTATCCGGCCACCTAAGTGACCTCGATCACCTTGGGAGATGGATGTATTGCATCATTGTTGTAAACAGGAAATGGTTGTTGGTCATTGACACCGTGAGACACCACGTATGCATTGGGGAGATCTATAAAGCAGACGGAGAAGAAATCATCCAAGCCTGGGAAGCGGACCGAAACCTCGACACTCAAAGAAGACAGACATCAGCGGAGCCGAAAGGCACGAAACCGCTGTCCCTGCTGAGGGGACAGCTTGGAGGTTCTCCTTGTCTTCTCTCTTCCACTCTTCACTATCCGGCCAACAAAGATGTATGTTCGGTAATAAAAATATGTCCAGATATTTTTACAAGCAAGTCTTCGGGTTTCCTTTCTATCCAAGCCCAGGACACCCCGCTATATAACACTTTTTGCGATGGTTTCCCGAGAGGAAATTAGTTTCCATTGAATAAAAAAACAGTGAATATATTTTCCATTTATTTTAAACTATGTAAATATGGTTTTCAATGAACAACGAATTGAATTTGATTTAATATATGTTTTCTCAAACAATAATGTTTTGGGCGTAACTTGCTTTAATATAACATATAAACAATCCTCAAATATATCGACCATTTTTGTAGTCTTTGGTAAATATTTAAATATTCATGCAGCAGTTTATTGCTCTGAAATACAACGATTTGGCTTTGAAAGCACATTAACACCTACTATGAATATTTTGCAATCAAATAAGATTAAAGGTTTCAATGGATTATCGTTTGCGATTAAAACCATTTCTTTATCAGACTGGACTCATTAAGGTTGAATTGTTTCACACAGCAGATACAAATAACGTATTTATACATCAATTAATTAATCCAGGCGAGTATACAGCAACTAAAATCAATGTTCTAAAGAGCATTCGCGCACAAATATAAAAGCAATTCCATATAGAAAGAGAAGAAGCACATGAGTGTTGACAAGGGTAAGTTACTTTCTAATAGAAAGCGTTGCGGAATAATACATGATGAGGGCATCATGAAGAGAAAGGAGAATTCCCATTGACTGAATAGAACCACGTAATGTGTAAATCACGCACAGGTACACATACTCAGCAAACACTTTCTATGCATTTTCTTTCCTGGTTATGGTTACTCTCTGTATGCACAGCAATGGATTTATCCTTATGCTTTCTTCAAAAAGCAGAAAACTCGCATACTGACCTTGGTGTGAAGCAGGGCGTGATAAAGTGATTTGGTGCCTCGTAACACAGAATTCTGACCAAATGTGTCTCACAAATGCTTATGCTAAAATTCTGTTAATGGCACACATTTTACGCATTGTTTCAAATTAAAATTTCGAATCAATCAACCCATAAAGAACTAAGTGATACATTTTGCATTAAATGTTTATTTATCCATAAAAAGATAGTTTAGATCTCTCACTTTTTGACTGAAACTATTGATTCTTTGCACTTTCTTATCACTAGTTGTTTTGATCATTTGTGCCTCCCTATGAGCAGATGAGCATCGTAGCGGCGTTACTGCGTTACCATGCCTTTTCACACCCTGGTGTTAAGTGTCTTTAAGGATAAGAAAGAAAGACAAACTGGAAATAACTCAAACTGTTGTCAATGTAATAAACACAATTGCATATTAAAACTTGTTCAACGACATGCATCAGGTGTCACTACAAATAAAAGGAACAAAGAAAATCTAATTTTTCTAGTGCGTTGGGTTGAAGATTGTTTGGCACGTCTGTACATTTTATCAGATAAAATCCTAACACATGGCTGTATTTGTTGTTTTAGTTAGTGTTGGTGAATGAAGATGGTAGTAGGCCACCCAACATGGAAAATTATACTTTTGTGGGCATCGCGTGTTAATAGCAGGCAACCATGCCATATCAATTAGTCATAGGATAATAAAAAAAAAGATATGGGTAGATATATAAAATTAACATTTCCTTACTGTGATTTAAAATCATACCCACGTGATTGCTAAGCGGATCTCTTACCAACTGACCAAGCTGAAAAGTCATATATCTACGAATTTGTTTATTATATATACAATACAAATATTGGAGTAATCATAGTTTGATTAGAAGTAGGAGTGGAGTTTGTCCGTGCAGTAGTATGCCTATATCAGATGAAATCCAACAAATGGCTGTAACGTGTGTCAAGGCAGAAACATAACCAAAAAAAGGAAAGAATTGAGAAAGAAAGCTCTTGAAACTTTCGTCAAAGCGACAAAATTAAACGTTGCTTTTATTTAGTAACATATCAGATTTAAAGTAAATTAGCGCTGAAATATCAAATAGTTTTTCATACAGAAATTTACTTATGCTTAGAAATGTTCAAAGCCAAATACATTCCATACATGATAGAACGGACAGAATGTGTTGTTTTATTTAGTGTTAATACATCCACGTAGGTCAAGTAATAAAGCTAGAGAAAGACCATGACTGCGAAATAAAACGACGCATAACGATATGTTGGAAAGAATTTGGTATAAATATCTTATGATTTGCGTATTCTGCCACCTGTGGCGGAAATGTAAGTGACCTCGATCACCTTGGGAGATGGGTGTATTGCATCATTGTTGTAAACAGGAAATGGTGATTGGTTATTGACACCGTGAGACACCACGTATGCATTGGGGAGATCTATAAAGCAGACCCAAAAGAAATCATCTCGGCCTGAGAAGCGGACCGAAATCTCGACACTCAAAGAAGACAGACGTCAGCGGAGCCGAAAGGCACGAAACCGCTGTCCCTGCTGGGGGACAGCCTGGCGGTTCTCCTTGTCTTCTCTCTTCCACTCTTCACTATCCGGCCGATAAAGATGTTATGTTATGTAATAAAAATATGTCCAGATATTTTTACAAGCAAGTCTTCGGGTTTCCTTTCTATCCAAGTCCAGGACATTCAACGAGTATCCAACAAATAGAGCACCTTGCCAATGTGCCTAAAACATAAAGTATACAACGACTGCATAATACCAGCCATGACGTATGGATGCGAAACATGGAAATTAACCAAACGAGCTGAAAACCAACTCAGACTAGCACAGAGAGCCATGGAAAGAGCAATGCTAGGGATAACTCTAAGAGATATAAAAAGATCAACATAGATCAGAGAGAGGACTAGAGTGAAGGATATTATACAACTAATTAAGCAACAAAAATGGAGATGGGCTGGCCACCTAGCAAGAAGAAATGACAATAGATGGGGGGAAAGACTAACCGATTGCTGCCCATGGGAATGAAGTAGGAAAAGACCAGACACAAGATGGAGGGACGAGATAGAAAAGTTTGCCGGTAAGACTTGGCAACGGTTAGCACAAGATAGGTTTTCATGGTAGGAGTTGGGAAAGGCCTTTGTCCAGCAGTGGACTTATAATGTCTGATGATGATGTTGATAGCGTTGGCGCATGAAGATGGAAAAGTTCACAAATTAATCGGATATTATCCATCTGATATGACACGGTGATTTAGGTGCGTGTGCCATATTAGTGTAAACGTTTCTGGGGGAAAGTTTGGCATGGATAAACAAAATACATCTTGATTTATAGGATGAATGAGTTACGGTACTTTCGTCTACATCACTTCAGCAAACATCAGTTTTGTCTAAATCACTTTGGTCTAAATCAATTTTGTCCGCACAATATCTCCAAAAGTTCATGGAGCGCCATTGGCTAAGGAAAAATTGTAGACATTTTGGGGTGGATCCAAGAATCGTTTTTGATTTAGAGGGAAAGAATTTCAGTATTTGTTCAAATATTTCACGAAAGAAATATCTCTCAATCGAAGGAAATCCCTGGATCCAGTCAACAACATATCATTGAAATTCATTGAGAACTTTTGGAGATATTGTTAGGAGAAAAGTGATTTTAGACCAAAGTGATTTAGAAAAAAACTGATATTTGCTAAAGTGATGTCGACGAAACCCCAGGTGAATCTATAATGACTGTATAGGTAATTACTATGTTTAGCTTGGTATTGCAAAGGACCATTAGAGTGGAACACCCACTAAGGATCAAACACACTATACAGCAGTAATGACCGGCTAGACTGGCTCGCTAACTATTACTTTACGGCAAGACAACATGGTTATTATTCCTAACACATGAAATCAATCAACACTACGAACGTATACACATATACGAACTAATGCGCCATAATGATTTAAAGATATTAAAAACAAGAATATATCCTATAAAAGGTCACTAGCGCTTAAAAGAAAAATGAGAGTTATAGAAGGCAGACAGTATAGTGAGAAATGTTCTTAAATAATTGAAGAGTAAAGCTACCCAAAGAGTTGCAGACAGTGCTTGTTAGTGTCAATGTCTGGCACTGGGAGAGAAAGGCCAGTAATTGCAGCTTATGCAACCGGAACACTGAGGAAAAAAATAAATTACTTCTTGTTGGAACTACAACGTGTCCATTCTTTCCTTGAAGCTGAGCAAGTGTATGACTCATTAAAAAATAATATTATCTTTTGTTTTTAAAATTTTAGCAAGCATCATTGTCTGGTTGAAATCATGTTTACATTTCCAGATAAGAGTATTTACAGCTGACAAACATTGCCTTTGGCGTCAAACGAAAAATCAGTGGCAACGTCGATGCGAAAAAAATCCTTTCATTTTCCCAGCAGTAGATCTTTCCTGATATCAGTCAACCGTCAACCAAAACTGTCACCAAAAGTGTCAACATAGGTTTGTTCAGTTTTTAAGTCGGTCTAGCTGGCTGGTTGGCTATGTACCTATTACGGGTACAGGCCGGACCAATGAAGCTAGAGGGTTGAACATTTAAACATTTACTCCTTATGTTTTCAACCTCCCCATAAACAGTCCTTTAGTGGGGGTTTCATTTTGAAATGTAAGTTTATGGTAAATTGGTACCTAAATTTGTGTCCGGCAGCACCCAGGCTTGTTTTTTGAAAATCCAGACGTTCTTTAGTGATCACTGTCCAACAAAAGCCTAGGGAAGTAACTTATTCATTGATCACCTATTTTTCCAATTTCATTTATTGATCACCCCTAACACAGCATGCTGCAAAAAAGACATGACAGTTTATTTTGAGTGATTACCCAGACCTGTTTCTTCTGGGTTTTTTTAATGATATCTATTAACGAATATTTGCAACATTAAATGATTACGCAAATATTCTGCCACGTGTATAGCAGTTATATTGCAGGAATTTATTGTGCCGACAATCTTCAATGTTGAGGAGTTTTGTTCCCTGTTTCCTTTTCCCATATAGTCTGTCAACTTCATCTCTAGGGTGAAAGACTTTATGTGTCACAGTTCTTCTCTTGTCCAGCTTAGGATGGATCCCGAATATCCGACAATAGAACATCAAGGTTACAGTTGTAGTTATTTAACTACCTCACTAAGAAATCATACTGTGACACAAGATCGGTTTTAATGTGGGGGTTCACACGCGTATGTGTGGGAAGCACATGCTTACAGTACCTGGTGTTCCCAAGCAGTCACCCATCTAAGTACTGATCTGAACGACGCTGCTGAACCGGCGCTTTCAGCATGACTTGACCATTACAGTTGTACCCATCATTAGCAGAGCACTTGGAAGAGCCCCGAAGAAGAAACAGAGATAATTACAATAAAGAGTTAAAAAGTGTTTGACATCAGTTCTTGTCTGATTTAAAAAAAAACTTTTTTGTTTTATTGTTTCACATCGGGAGATGAGAGCATGCGCAAAGTACAATGTGTGTATATTGGAAAGTCACGAGTTTAGCGCAGAGGTTAGGAGGAAGAAACAATCCCAAGAATACGCAGACGCAGACACGGGGCGTGACGTGTATGCGAGGACATGCGTATGCTCTCTCAAAACAAGGAAGGCCGGAGGGTACACGGCCAAAACGTTGTCAAAAAGCAAAATAACAAAGATGAGGAAATTAGTTCGAACCAACCTCATCCAATGTTTGAATTCAATTTTGTATTGATATAAAATGCTAACAGCTTGAAAAGAATGAAAGAAAAGTTAGTTGAAAGACAGATTGATGGCATCTTTTTAGATATACCCGAAGAGTCATTAGTGCTATATCTTGTAAAAAAAAGAAAAAAATTGAAATTCTAAACCAGTGTTTCTCAACCTTTTCCAGCCCAACGTCTCCCTATGCCACCTAGCTACATGTCAACGACCTCCTGTTGTTCAAATATGAGAAGTATACATAGATTTTCTAGAGACATGTGGTAGCTTGTCATTATAAAGACTCAAAATCATTGTTCAGTGACTGCAAATGCATACTGTTTGAAAACAACAGCAAGGAAGATACTTTTAAATGGTTATTTCCCTTTATCCATAGAATAACAGTAACACTACAGGGTATTAAGCTCAATAGTTCGCCACTTGCCAGTTACTTACTTGTATAGAAGAAATGGTTGGCGAAGTTAGCATTTAATAACGGCCTAATGCTAATTCCTTCTCGTTTGTAAGCAGATACTTCTAAACAACAGCCATTTGTAAACCAGAATTATAGATATTTATGGAATCTCCACAAGACCCCCGCTAGAAGCTCAAAGGGCCCCTTAAGGTCCTTAGTCACCTCAACTCCTCCTAGAAACAAACCAACGCCCCCAGGGGACTGCTAGAGCCCATGTTGAGAACTATTGTTCTAAACTTTTGAATGAAAAAAAAAACTTTATATAAACGTCTATAAGTCAACCATTTTGCAATGCATCTCTAGAATATTGCTTCTGTTATTCATTATTGATGCCATAGCCAGAGGTCAGAGTCCCTCTGCAAGAAGCAATCAGGTAAAAGGCACGATGAGATAATATCGATTTGCAACCAAAATATGACGACCCTTTACTCACTCCAATTGATTGAACTGCTATGAAGTCATGAGCCCATTTATTATCAGAATTGGCCTTGCCGTCAAATATCTGCGTGTCCATGGTAACTGATATCACCGAGAGAAAAGGCTCAGCAAACGTTTTATTAATGAATGAGCTCCCATAAACTTATGACCAATAATTTACATGATATACACACGCACATACACACACGTACACACACGCGTACGTACGTGCATACAAACACAACGTGTATGTGTATGTATGCATATAAGTTAGTCATTCTTCGCTATTCGATATTAGAAAGCGTCAACCAAAACGGTCACCAAAACTGTTAACATAGGTTTCTTCAGTTTTTAAGCTGGTCTGGCTGGCTATCTATGTATGTATCACGCGTACAGGCCGCACCAATGGAGCTTGAGGGCTGAGAATTTAAATATTTATTCCTTATTATGCCTAGAAAAAACCCAGAAAAATATTCAACAACAACAAAGTTTCAAACAACAAATATTTGTAAATCAATCTTTATTATTATTGGATGATGTATTGTCAAATGTAATGAAAAGATAATACTTCATCCAGTAATAATAAAGATTGATTTATAAAAAGGACTACTAGGTCTCATATGTAAAACAACATAAATATGACGCAGAAAGTTGGTTGTAGGGAGTGAGTTTATAAGTGTAAATCAGCTTCTGCGAATCCATGAAGTCTTCGGGGACTATTGGTAAAGGCAGCTAGACATAAACTAGTCTCCCTCTGGCAATGAGGGTGTGAGTTCGATTCTCACCGAAGGCTTACTCTTTATTTCCGATTGCGCTGTTATTCGTTGCCATAGATGCGGCGGCCCGAATTAAAACAACTAAAATTAGTATGAAGGTAAAAACTAGTAAAATCTAATAAAAAAGTGGTATGGAACAAATATTTGTCTTTCAACATAAGCCCCTTCTGAATAGCTGGGCCAGGTTACGAACCTATTGATCCCCCCTCCTATGTATTGAACTTACACACCCACATGATTGTGGTGTGAGTTATTTTCATCTGGACATTGTAATGACAAAGTAATTCCACCTATACTTGCTCTCCAATTTTCTCTTGTTTAACTATCAATTTATTATTGTACTGTTGTGTTATTCGGTTATTCTTCTTTTCGTGCAACTGAAAGAATATTTCAGTGATTGCGGCTGGAAATAATTTTAATAGAAGTTTTATAGAATATGAGGGGGTACAAAAAACAAAAGTATATTCCAGATGTTCCCTTGATATGTTTCTAATTACCTCCACGCACTTCGGAAAACGGAATTTGAATATGGTTACCGAACTGCACGTAGTTGCTCATTGAACCGCTAGGTGTTCACGAGTCAATACTACTGTAAGTCAGTCTGCCAAATGGCGTTATTCTGTATTGACTGCAGGATGTGATAAAGTTGTTTTGTGCCTCGTAACGCAGATTTCAGACCAAATGTACCTCCCAAAAGATCATGCACACATTTTGCGCATTGTCTTTAACTGAAATTTCGGATCAATTAACCAATAAAGAGTTAAATGAGACCTTTTGCATTCAATATTTATTGTTCCATAAATGATAGTTTATATCTCTCACTATTCACCTTTCTTATCACTTTGATCATTTGTTTTGATCAGTTATGCCTCCCTATGAGCAGGTGTGCCTCGTAGCGGCATTTCTGCGTTACCATGTCTTTTTCACACATTGATTGACTGATTTGTTTCCTGTTAACTAATAATGTATGTTATAACTGTTTATGTTGATGAGATTTATTTTATAATTTACATGCTGATGAGTCTTCTTCCCTGTTTCCTTTTTACATATAGTCTGTGAACGTTATCCCTAAGGCGAAAGACTTTATGTGTTGACATCAGTTACGTCGTTCTTTGATCCACACTCCATCACGTTATTCTTTTGTCCATTTTAGGAAGGATCCAGAATATCTTACACTGGAACATGAAGGTTACAGTTAACAAGAATTGACCTAACAATTAGTTATTGATATTTACCAACACAAGTAACTGCTAAATGAATGTTACATTTTGAAGACAGTTTTGATGTCTAAACACTACGTAGATGCTGAGTAATTCATATTACTTTTTACTAAAATACTGTCTTCCAAGATCTTTTAAAGTTAGACCACAATGCCAACTTCCTAATAACTGTTGTATCAACTGTAAAACAGCATTTTGATACAGAAAGATATTTTATATAACATTTCTCTTATTTGAAAAAATAAATAGAACTATACAATAATTTTAAAAAATGCAAGAAAATCTCATGGCTGCGATATGAATTCGAAGCGTAATGGAAAACCGCTGATTGTCGTAGATTTTTTCTCCATTCATCCATAGATATATGTCCATATGCGCTCATCCACATACCTATCTATCTAGCCACACACACACACACACACACATA
>VCCN01003404.1:3850652-3867862 GCA_006491835.1 Architeuthis dux
CGGTGTTGCGCACAGTAGCTCATTATCCAACATCCTAGCAACATTTTAGTATCGAAATAATATTTCAAATGTGACAGATTTCCTTTTAAGTTATGTATCTAGTGAGTCATATATTTATGTAAAATAAGCAATACAAACGTCATTTATTTGGGAATTGGCATTTCATATCTTCAGAATTTCAAATACACATACGATGTTCCACTCAAAGGTTCGAGGAATCTGAAGAACACTCTCAAACCGAATTTAGTACAAACCTTTACTGGTTCCTTTGTGGGATCTCTGTATACATTCCCAAGAGGGCCACTTCGTACGAGATGGTGAAATTTAGCTGTCAGGTAAGTAATCTTTTCATGGTCAAATTCCCCGAATATTTGAATAGCGCCTCGTATGTTATCGCAGAATGGATCGAGATTTGTCTTCTGTCGGAAGTATTTTCTTCCACAAAGCTCTGCTTTTCATTGGTCGGTTTTATGAGTAAGAGTAGAAAACAATTGTAGGGACAATATATATCTGTCTACAATAATAATTTAAATTGGTCTTGTTCAAGGTTCAATGAAATGAATGAAAAGACGAATTTGTATGTAACATATAACAAATGTATTCATAGAACAACAGTTGTTTGATGTTAGTTTTAATTAGTGGAAATAAAGGTAATTGTTCCAAGAAAGGTTCATGTGTCGAAGATTCAAAGCTTTTAATTTTCCCTTGTACGTAAATGTATGAAAAGTCTTTTGTTGTCGAAGGTTGTGTTGAAAGAATAGAGTCCGTAAGGTTCATTGATAAATGAGTGTAGTTGTGTCATTCTTTCGATGACTGTATGTGTGTCTGTATGTGTGTGTGTATGTATGCGCATGTAGCATAAGTACTCACGTAGTTCATCATTGAATAAATGTGTGCGTACGAAAGTGGTAGAGTAAGGTAGCCAATTGCGTGCGGCGGTCGTTAAGCATTTCGTGACACCTGTTGGGACGACTACTGACTCATGCAGTCTGTCTCTCTACCTTTTAAATATTCAAGTAGGCTCCAAACGACATGCTTTAGATTCTGTGATTCTCGCTTCCTGATTGGATAATAAATCGTAAATGTTGCCAACTTTTTTTATATTTGAATTATTGCCGTTATGTTGGCGACTTTATTTTGGAGGGAAATCCTCGAAGCCGATATTTGCGTAAAATCAGACTTCATTTTACTACTGAATTTTGTAGTTTGTTAACACATTAAACTTTAATGTATTAGATTTAAATGTATGTATTTTTCAATGGATATTTAGATAACAAGACATATAATTGCATAGTGGTTCATCTATGATGAATGTATTACCCAAAATGATATGCCTAATGCGCTGCATTCTTGAATCCATATAACTACCTTTTGGTGAGCGGATAGTCGTGTTCCTATATCTCATACAAACGTGTTGATTGTAGATTGACGAAAGCAGAATTCGTTAGATTTTGAAATCAGCCACCTCAATCAAATGAAATTCGAAGAAGAAATGAAACCCTGAAATAGTAAATTAATACGAATCTCTGAATCTTTGCCTTTGATTTCAATGATGAGATTCCACAGATCGTCTCTGACGAAATGTGAAGAGAGGCTTTGATGCCAAAAATACAAATCTCAGTTGCATTAGAGAGACTTTCTGAGTAAAACCTTTTCCCACGTATCGATTACTTTTGGGACTACGCCAGTTGGCAACATTTGGGAAGAACAATCAGAGTTTGTAGAGTGAGGTACCATGAGAGAATATTAACGCCACCTCTCCCATAATCTATATGACATATAGATTATTATTTGTTGAGAATAATTCTTCTCAAACAATAATATTGTATGGAATCTATTTATTGTTTCTATTTGATATCAGTATATTTTCTCGTAAGTGATGCTCCATTCCATCTTGATAAACTAGTATCTCTCAATATACTACGATTCCTGAACGTTTTCATGCATTACTCAGCACCCAGATGCTTACTTTATTAAAGTGTATTTCTCATTTAATGGTTTCGGTTTCCTCAGTAAATCTACCCCCCAAATACTTATTAAATCACAACGCAATGCGGTTTCTATCAAATTAAATAGAGATATTATTCTCTAAATTATTCGCCGAAATATCTTGTCAGGCTTTGTTGACGCAAATCTCCATTCATAAATTTGAAATGACACTGTAATAGCAACTTTCCTATTGAAATATAATTTATACCAAAATAAGGAAGGGAATACCAAGCTAGTTTAACCACCAAGCTGAATACTGCCCGAATAAATAAAAATACGTAACTAAATATAGTCCCCTTTTCTGGTGACGTTAATTCCGGTAACGGATTTCTATAAAAAGCCACGACATCATCAATCTAGGCCCATTCCTTAGATCCTTCTAGAATGAAGCCCTGGTTTCTTAAGCCAGTAACTCTTCTTCTTCTTCTTCTTCTTCTTGCTCAGACTAGAATGAATGCCATTACACCATGAAAGTAAATAGCGCTCATTTTCTGCTATCAATTCCAGACCCGATATCTATATTAACTGATACACCCCGTCTTCGAATGCAACAATCCTTGATTTTCCGATAAACATCACTGCATTGAAGGCGTGCATTTCAGTTTTCCCATGGCAAATATAGGCCCAGGAGATAAGATGACGCTAGATCACATCTATTGTTTCTAATTCTTTTTGAGGCTAATGGTCCTAAGATTCTTTTTGATAGACACTCTTTTAGCTTTGCCGGCCCTTTTAGATCTATCGTTATGTTTGCATGCCTTTATTCCTCTCAATGTTCTTTACATGTATGTACCATTATATTCCTTTCAGTTTATAACATATGTCTTCATGTTTGTCTAAAATACATGTTGTGTTATATTTATTCTATTCTCGTGTATATGTACTTTTATTCTGTATTCGATCAGATTTCTTTTTATTTGCTATTCATTAGACACGTGTCCGTGTGTCTTACGTTATTTAAAATGGAAACTCAAATCACTACATTTGGGCGGGCTATTCAAAATAAGTAAAATGGCGAATTGTGCCTTCTTCTCCAAATCTCTCCGTGACGTTACAATCCTGCCAGCCAATCGGAGACCTTCCTTCACAACACGTCACATCCACGTGGAGAACGAAAAGTCACTTCCGTATCAGCATTTCTTACCTCCCTCCTTTCTCTACACAGGACTGCTACCTGAATTTAACACTACCAGTAACTACTAGACTTTAATACAACTAGTTACTACCGTATTGTAATTATTATTATTGCTACTTTTAAAACCTGTAAGATTATCATACTAACACCTACTCTCTCCCCAGCTGTATGCCCTATCAATCCTACATTCGCCATTTTCTGTCGCCATACAATTACTCATTTCATTTATGGTTTTATTTAATTTGATTTTTTATTCCTTAATTAAATCCGCAAGACTTTTCTCACAAAATCAGTATTTCTTACAAAAGCAATTGAAATTTCAGGCCACGACAAAGCGTTGACAGCTATGATATAGAAATTGTATTTGTAAGAAAGAACCCTAGAAATTCATTGATTTTTAATGCAGGAATCATTTTAATAAGGATTCTGTGAAACAAAAGTGTCTATGTTAATCAAAGTATTTGTTAAATTATTTCCATTAAAAAAACTGCATGTTTGGAAGAGGCCGGACTTTATAGTTTATGAAACAGCCTGCCATAATTGTCATGTAAAATAATTTTCTGTCCGTCGTACGAAACTACGGTTTCTAGTATTTCGGTTACTTCTCCTCAGTGTTGCCAATTTATATATTTTATATCTAAATTTAGATAATTCTAAAGAGCGGAAGTCAAAGGTGATAATTCATAGAAACTATGAAGAAAGATCTATAATCAATCTTTCATTCATTTCCTATTTAGATTTATCGAGAAACGCTGATCAAAAGAACTTCAAACTCGACACAATGTGCTAACTAATATATCTGGCAAATGTCGTACAATGGGCAGTTTTCGAGTAATCGCGCTGAGCACACACACACACACACACACACACACACACACACACATACATACATATATATATATATATATATATATATTTCTTCAATTGTAGTTAGATGCAAGTTATTTATTCTTTCTATTAAATGATTTTGGTAGATGCGGATGTAGTGAATATTGCAACAAAAATGGAATGTGTCTATTTGTTTAAACTTGCTTGACTAAAAGATGCCAAAGAACTACTATTGATGATGAAACATTAGTAAAACTCCTGACACGCATGCGTACAACTATGTGCTGTACATAAAAGAAAATCGTAAGATCTGACACTTAGTTTATTAGTTTTCTTTCTATCTTCAAAAGATCAGACTCTCCTTCGTGCCGTTTCTAAATATACATTGGATTAAAGATATACGACAGTTGTATGATAAATCGATGTTTGTTCTCATGTAGAGCCTCTTCCTTAAAACTCTTCCAAAACAAGTAAGCCTTAACTTCTAGTTGATTAGCGAGATGAGATTAAGAATAGAATTTTATAACTGGCAAACCCACAATTTCATCACCCTAAAAAACACCTCTATACACTAATGTGCTTTAGTGAATAATTAGGTCACGACTCAGGGACAAATCTCCAAAGGAATGTATAATACAATTATAGTGAAGATTTGATTATCTCTAGAATGTGAAACCGTTTTTTTTAACTTGCTGAAAATCTCCTCTTTGATTCGTCAATTTATCACTTTGTGGATGTTTTGTTTTCATATATATTAATACCAACATCGAACACGTAAAGAATGACGGGTTACACTTTTGCTGTATTATGGTAACAAACTAACAAATATACAGAATGTGGATCGTTAGGTAAATTCAAACCAAAAGTTACTGAGCAAAAGCAGGAGCCATGTTAGCTTTAGTGTTTGTGTTTTATACGTTTTTAAATTTGCAGCGATAAGATGTATTTTACATATACTGATTTTTAGCGACAAAAAGTGGGGGGTCGCATTATATTCGAGGTCGCATTGTACTCGAGTAAAAAAGATAAATAAATTTAAATATTAAATCAATGAAATTAAATATTAAATATTTTGTTATTGTAGCCCATTGTATGCCAGTGATTTCCGATTTCCGGTGACGTTTTAAAAAAAAAAAATTAGTCCGTCTGTCTAGCGACTATTTCTGTTTTGTTATCCGCCCCCTATACGATCTGACTGACTAACAATATTCATCTCTGTAGCTGTAGCTCATGTGTATGTCTCCAGTCTACGAAGGTCTACGTCAACGATCGAATCGCGGTCGTAGTAGTGTTTGTTAAATGTATATATCGGCTTGGAATAGCATGGCAGGCGAACAGACATCTGCATAAAAATGATAATGGTATTTATATGTTTAGATATAGCAGACTGAATGAAACAATATGAACAAACGCGGATTGGAATTCTCAATAAACCTATGGCACTTTATCCGCTTCAATCAGCGCAACAGCAGAAGACAAACTAACCAGATTCAGGCAATTGATGCATAGAATAATTCACATCAGTTCTTTGGACTGAACATATTCGCTGTATGAAAGAAAACAAAATACGTAAAAACCCCACAAGCCTTTGCCATAAATAATTATTGAGACAACAGAACGAAACTATGTCTTAAAATCTTCAAAACCAGACGACAGCAAAATTAATATAAAAATATTAACAAGAAATTCTTCAAAGACTAAACCCTGAGCGATGCTCGGAATCACCTACGACCGAACATGTTGGTAACGAAATCCATGTGCATTTATTATCATCGTCAGCCGTTATAAGTCCACTGCTGGACAAAGGCCTTTCCCATCTCCTTCCATGACGACCTATCTTGTGCTAACCATTGCCAAGTCTTACCGGCAAACCTTTTTATCTCATCCCTCCATCTTGTGTCTGGTCTTTTCGTACTTCGTTTACTGTCCCATGGACACCAATCGGTTAATCTTTTTAATTGTCATCTCTCCTTGCTAGTTGGCCAGCCCATCTCCATTTTTGCTGCTAGTTGTATAATATCCTTCACCCTAGTCCTCTCTCTGATCCATGTTGATCTTTTTCTATCTGTTACGGCCAAATCGCGTTGCTAACATTGGTTTCCGTACGATCAACGAAGTTAAGGAACATTAAGCCTAGTCAGTACATAGATAGGTGACCGTCTGCGAATACCAGGGGCCGTGAGCAGCTGGGGATGGTGTAGGTAGCCTCCCGTGGCGATTCCGTTAATCATCCTAAAGAGGAATCCGATCTCTATATTACGCTTAATAACGGAAGCCAAAGACCCCCCCCCCCATCACCTGAACCCTCTGACTGGCCTGGCTGCGAGCGACAAGAAATGAATTAATGAACATGAATTTATGAAGTATTAGTAACAAAACTGTCAATATAAGTTTCTTCAGTTTTTAAGTTAGTCTAGCTGGCTGGCTAGCTATATATGTACAGGCCGCACCAATGGGGCTAGAGGGCTGACAATTTGAACAGTGATTCCTTATTATGTCTAGAAAAAAACTTCTTTTGTTTTTTTGAAAATCCCCTTCATAATAGGTTAAACGTGTCCCTTTGTTTGTGCCCGGTAGCATTCACTTGTTTTGTTTTTAAATTCAGACCTTTTTTTTTATTGATCACACCCTTTTCCAATGTTTTAATTGATCACCCCAACACAGCATGCTGCCAAAAGACATTGGTCATGTGACGGTTTCTATTGAGTGACTAACCAGTATGTTAACTGGTTGAGTCGTAGTATCTTTCTTGTCGTGCATTTTAATCAAATTCCAAGACAGAATGTTCAAGAATGAAAATAAATTTACAACACGAATGCATCAATCTTAAACGATGCAATGATGGATATTTTCTGAAAGCCAGATGACAGTTATATTAACATATTGGCGAAGTCACGACTTGGAACAATAAAGGTTATCTCCTTACGGTATCACAATGTACACAGCGGGACCAGATACTGTTTCATAAATATTGATTTAGTCGAATATTAATTCTGATTCAATAAAGATTGCCAAATATTTCTGACTAAAATCACTTCTATTGGTTCTGCTGTCTGCTTGTAGTGGTTACCTTGTTTAGTGGAAAATAGATGACTCACATATAGTCGTTTATTATCTTACTGGTTTACCATTGCCATCAAGAAATAACGGCTATCATAATTAAGTAACTTTGCAACTGCATTGTACTTATGAAATATTAAAAACATTGTTGTTTACGTTCAATATTTCCTGAATATTAAACTAATCTAAAGGGAAAGTTAAGTAAAGATAAGATTTATCAAGTTTAATGTAACATAAAATTATATTTCTACTAAGTTAGGTCACCAGACGTTACTGATGACGTATGTGTGACAGACGACAAATGCACATTGCTAATTATTATATGCGTGGATGCAAAATGTGTGTATACCGAAAATTCTCTTACAAATATACGACTGGTTAATACACTTTCTATGTAGAAAATTAAGCAAACATTTACATGGTTTCCCTCTAACACTAGATATTTCAATACCGTAACCCACAAAACCTTTTCCTACTGACAGCAATACACGCATTGAGTTAGTAGTAAAGAAAGAAAGACTTCAATGTTTACAGTAAAATGGTGGAAATAGAAAATATTCACCAAAAACGCATTTATGAGGAACATTCTTTCATCAGAATAGTCCTTGTTATATGATATGTGATATTTCTGTTTAAAATCTTTATTATTTAATATATATTTTAGTATTGCAGGTTTGGCTCACAATACACTATGTTACTCTAGTATTACAATTTGTATATAGTTTTGACTGTATCAAGGAAGATGGCATCAGCAGTGGTGGTTGTCATAGGGTAGTAACCAAACCATTCAACAGTTTTGTACAATGAAAACGATATCCACTGCATGTTACTCAGTGCAGTTAATCTGAAATCGTACCCTGATCGATAGAAAAAAGAAAAATGTCCATTAGTAAAACAAATCGAAAAGAACGAAAAAGCGTGGATCGGTTGAGAGTTATGCTTAGTTTTAATTACTCATGTTACTCTTTTATGGCCGATCATGAATGATGAAGAAATAGTGATTACCAAATGACAGTTTAAACAAATCTAACGATCAACGTAGGTCATTGTGTGAATTATTATCCTATTTTTGTTTATTTTGATACATTATATTAACACACACACAGACGCACGCACAGAGACTCACCCGCGAATATGTTTCTGGGATAGGGAAATGTGATGATTATTAAAATGTGATCATACTTGGTACTTAAATCTTTTGAAGTGGAAACAAATTCAGTGTACCCCTCATGGAAACGTTAGCAAAAACAATCAAAGCAATACCCTTATGACCGGTAGAGGCAAACACATGACTATTGGATACAACTATTGTATATTTTCTCTTGAAGATCATTAGAGAGATTTTAAAGCCACTAAAATCATTGTTCGCTTATTTAGTTTTCTAAAAAAGATTTGGATGCTTTTGAGTTAATTCCATTATCAGCATTTACTCCAGTCCAGCACAAGATCACAAGAGTCTGAGGTTTAATTATCTATCGCTCTGCAGCAGACGCCCAGTTGATTCCATTGTATAATGATTTTTGATTTTTGTAAGTAATAAACAGTAAAGATGATATTTATTTTCTCATGTTTAACAATTTGACATTCAAGAATTTCGTAATTTCTTTCCTTGAAAAAGAAATAAATAATAATGGTAACTTATCATAGTGTTATGATTTATGTATCCGGACACCTGTGGCGGAAATGTGGGTGAACCCAGTCACCTCGGGAGATGGGTATATTGCCTAAATATTGTCAGTGTTCAAAACAGGAAATGGGAACCGGTCATTGACACCGTGATCACACCACGTAGGCCTTAGAGAAACTATAAAGCGGAGCCGAAAGGCAAAAGACAGTCATTCCTCCCTGGGTAGCGGACATAAATCTCGACACTCAAAGAAGACGCAGACATCAGCGGAGCCGTTAAGGCACGAGACCGCTGCCCCTGCTGGCGACAGACTGGCGGTTCTCCTTATCTCTCTCTTCCACTCTTCACTATCCTGCCGACAAAGATGTATGTTGTGTAATAAAATGTGTCCAGATATTTTTTCAAGCAAGTCTTCGAGTTTCCTTTATAGTGAAGTCCAGCGAATTCTTCCCGGCCTATATAACAATAGAAAGTGTTTACTTAAACGAAAGCACAACTGACTGATTATTGAGAGCAATGCCATAGAAATAGGGCAGCGATTTCATTATAGAACACATAGAACTCAAAACAAATGAGACAAAAGAAAGTCAAAGTTGACTGATTCTTTTACTCAAACCCTCAATGTAAATCATGAATTGCACATTCAAAAACCTTATGTGTTAGAATGTAGACACAGCACAAACTATGCTGTGTTGTTGATATAATATTGTAGATCAAAACTTAAAAGCTATGTTCTTAATAATACAAATAGAACACGTTTAATTCCATCGTGGCATAAGGAGAATCTGTTGTCTTTGGACAAAAACATGATCAGGATTTTGGATGTTCTTTTATGGAATTATTGTCCCAAAACGTAGAGAACATTTCAGATAAACAAGGATACACATATTTGAATAATTTCTTTTTCAGTCTGAATCTTATTTTACCTTGATTTTGATAAAAACGGTTGTTTTTATACAATAAGATTGAACAATTGTCATTATTATTTATCCTAGTTCCTGCGATGTCTTCGTTTGCACTAATTCGCAACCAAAATATATGCGTGGTTCTGCATCGAGAATGACCAGTTTCATACCGTGAATAAATAATAGGCGTCTACCGCAGTCATCGATCAATTTATTTGGTGTTCTGACTGCAGACATCCATCATCGAATACTAAATCATAAGGTCAAAAACACATTTTTCAGTCGAAAATGGATGACTTGGAATAGTGGAACGGGTTTTTTTTCCTTTTAGAACAATTGTTCTTATTTGAGTAATTTTTTTATCGATATGCATCTGCAATGATCCATTTTTGTCTGCTATCGATAGATTAATCATACTAGTCATCTAGAACAACATACAATGCTGACAGATGAAAATCAATATGAACAGACTGAACGGATGTGAAGGTCTTCTGTTGAAGCTTATGTGTCAACATATACGCACGCAAACACGCACGCACACACGCACACATGCACACAAACAAACACATACTCACAGTAGAAAAAACACTTGACGTAGGGAGCTGGTCAACGAGCCAGTTTCCTTAGCAAATGAGCGAAAATTCATACCTCAGTAATTTCACTTCGGATGTGTAACGGATACATGAGTCACTTCACACATATATATTTTCTTCGGAACACCCAGGTTTTAGTTATTCCTAAAACCAAGTTTATCTGTTCCAAGTACAATTCTAGATAACCAACATTATAGATGGGAACATATACCAACGTTGGATTATTCCAGCAAATCTATACATCTTTGTACTTCTCTACTTATAGTGTTCGTAAATCTTTCTAAAGAGCGACTAATACTTCATTTCCCACAGATCCATGAATTGTTCATATCTTACTACGTTGCTACGGCATGTATACGGCTTCAAGTGTTCCCACGGGAACATTAGATTATAGTATGTATACTGATCTCCATAAACTCCATATTGTATTGCTTTAACTCTGCTTGTACTGAAACCATGAACTATCTATTCCATTCAATGACTATAAATAAAACCCAATTGCAAATATCAATTGAATAATTAACAACTTAATGTTGGATTTCCGCAGTAAGTTGAAAAATGCGAGAATCGAACCGAGAAGAAGGAGAACAAACCTGGCTGCTGCAGGGTCAAGTGGTCCTACTTCTATTTTAACTGAAGATGATGACTGCAACTTTTGTATTGTATATACTAAATGAAATATTATAAAAATATTTATGTTTTAGTATAAATATATTTATTTGAATGAAATAACCCCTTGCGTATTTGTAACATAAATATTCCTATATATATATAAGACTTGTCAATTTGGCCGTGATTTCAAATCACAGTAGGGAAATGTCAATTTTATATATCGGTTTGGTTAAACGTGACGGGACAGACAGACAGTGAAGAGTTTACTTCTCTAAATTAGGTGAAGATTGTTGTTGTTGTTGTGGAAAACAAAGTCAACTCCAGCGTCCGACTTACACTGGAATTTGACAATATTTTTCACAAATATATTTATAATGTTTTATTCTTATGAAGTTTTGAAAAATGAACATGGACGCTCTCTTTTCATTAAGAGTATACACATTCGAAACAGAAAAATCACCATTTAAAAGTATAAATACTAATATCTCTCCTGCTTTATAAATTACTTATTTTATTTCCTAATTGTCATCGTGAATCGTGGAATTTGCATATGGACTGTTAATATCAATAAATGTAATGAAAATGGAAGGTGAATAATAGTAACAGTTTTATTGGAATTCAGTCACTTATCCAACGGTGTTATATGCAGAGTAGGATATTTAGATATTCGTTACTGATTAATAACAAAGACAATGACGATTTTGATTATAAATTTGTTCACTAACACAATTTACAAGTCAAACCAGCCATACATTTTTATGAAATCCTTTTACCCATGTTTTTATTTTTGTTATAAATGTATGCCTATCCGCTATCAAAATCTGTATTCAATACTTGGTATTTAATTCGACGACTGAGCTATGAAGCTAAAATACTGCGGATGTATTTACCAAAACATTGCATTTCCGTGTCCGCCTAATTAATCTACGCTTATATAACTTATAGGAATGACAAAAGAATTTTTTCGGCAGAAATCGACACCTGATGAAAAAAATACTTGCATATAAAAGTTTCGTTCGACGAAACGACCGAGAACCTAAAAATAAACAAAACTGACTTCGAAATATTACGATATTCTACTTAATAATTAATGAAGATTTGTTTTCCGTTTCTTTTGACTGAAATTTGGCTTTTTTCTTTCTAGAAAAGCCAAGAAAAAACTCAAGAACTATTTTTTTTCAAGTTTAATTACGTTTTTAAAATAGGGTGTCGATGTCTGCTGGATTATTTCTCTGATCAGTCGCAAAAATTCATTTTATAATATAATGTTTTTTTATCATCCTGTTCTTCCAATGTTGTTATTTTAAATGTAAAATAAAATTATCTTTCAGAAATTTCACGTTTTTTCTCTCCGTTTTTTAACCTCTAAATGGTAAAACAAAAATATTCGGCGAAAAGGCTGTCGGCGAAAAGACAAGTCGGCAAAAGTGTTGTTCGCCAAACAGGTTGTCGCCGAATCGTCCGCAGGACGTAACTGCTGTCGGCGACATGTCCGAGAACCTACTTTCCATGTATCCTTAAGACACGTAATAAGAGCAACACTTTTATAATAATTATATATGATAACTTTAAAGAATTTTAAGCATTAAATCATCATCTTTTTTTTACATTCATGATTTTCTAGATATTCCTTGTTTTGATTGATAATAATTTATGTTTTTACACCCCCCCCGACTGCTGCAACACGTAAAGTAAACTCTACAGCCTGTTCATATATCATTTTCTTATAGATATTTATATATTATACTAACGTTCTTTTTCTATTTTGGCTCAAGAGAGTCGCCATCAATAGGATTATCTTGTTTTTTTTTCGTTTTTTAAAAAAAAAATGTCCATGTACGTAGGCTGCAATTCAGTCACATCAAACAGTGTTACATTCACAGTAGGATATTTAGATATTCGTTATTGATTAATAACAGTTACCGGATCTGTTTGTCAAAATTGTCGGGTTCTAACCAGACAATTCTGATGATGGTGTTCCATAGGCACATACATTCAATCTATTTCTCTTCCAGGAACGATAAAATATGTCCTTCCATACTTACTTAGACGGTCAATTATAAGTGTACCGCCTAGAACTGTGAACAGACATACATTTCTACAGACATAGAAACACGTATACACAAAATATATGTACGTACACAGATGCACACTTATAATTACACAAAGAAACATGAATATGATTTGTCTTACACTTGAAGAACGGTAATGAAAACCGTTTACCAACAACGTAGATGGGATTTCTATGGCTTTGGTTTGAAACCTGAAGAAAGAAAGAACTTCATTGATAGTAAACACATTTGTTTCTCATTGGAATGGTAAAGGTTTTGTGTTATGATATACTGCCACGAAAAGGTTATTCCGGGGTCAAACACCTGTACGAAAATGTAAGTGACCCGGTCACCTTAGGAAATAGGTATATGCGTGGGTGTCCAACAAACAGGATGTGGAAAGCGGAAATGACACCTGCGTGGGCGTTCGAGAAACCTATAAAGCAGACCCGAACACAGAGCAGACCCGAACACAAGAGAGAAGAGACAGACATCAGCAGATCGCCTAAGCCAGGCTGGAAGGCATGAGACCGCTGTCCCTGTTGGGGACAGACTGACGGTTCTCCTTATCTCTCTCCCACTCTTGATCCACCGGCCGTCAAAAGTGTATGTTAGGAAATAAAAAATATGTCCCATATTTTTACAAACGAGTTTTCGAGTCATCCTTCCTTTCTCGGCAAGTCCAGGACATTCACCCCACTATACAACATTTGTATTTCTCAAGAAAGGTTATTGTTTATGGAATAATTTGTCCAAGACTGTGTTCTTCAAAGGTTTACTGACGATGAGCGAATTAAACGATATTTTGACATGCTATCAGCGTGTGCCGTTTAATCTGCAGTCCATTCTATCTAGAAAGGATACGGATCAGCACATTCAGAAATCTAGATGCGTTTAATGCAGGACAAGAACTAATTTGAGAAGTAATTTTAAAACTAAATACTCACAATTATTTCGTAGTTAAAGAAAACTTCTACTAGAACGAAAAGAAAACAAACACTTATTTATTTCAATAATATAAAAGACAAAAGATTTTTCTTATTGTGGGGAAATTAACAAAAGCGAACCTGATATGAATTTCAAGATAATTTCTCCGATGGGAAGTACGAAACTAATAAACGGGTGTCTGAATAAAGTGAAGAAACCGGTCTGGTTGGTCAATCAATAGAAACCGTCACCTGACCGACGTATTTTTGCAGCATGCCGTGTTGGGGATGACGAATTAGAAAATTGGCAAAAAGGGGTGATCAATAAATAAGTTATTGCTCTCGCCGTTTGTTGGGCAATGATAACTAAAAAAAAGGTCCAAGTTTTCAAAAAACAAGCATGAATCATGCCGGATACAAACCAAGGGACCAATTTAGCTAAACTTGAACCCCTCAAAACGTTTTTCTAGACATAATAAGGAGAACATGTTTAAATTATCAGCGCTCTAGCTACATTGTTGCGGCCTATAATCTCGCAATTCAACTTCTATTAAGAATAATTAACTAAAACAAGCAAAAACAGATCGAAAGATTTTCGGAATTCCAAATTTGAAAAGTTGTTTAACACATGTGACCAACGTCTTTTGGCAGAATGCCGTGTTGAGGGTGATCAATGAAAAGGTTGGAAACCGGGTGATAAATGAAGAAGTTACGCCTTTTGTTGGGCTAAAACAAAGTCTGAAGCGTGAATGCTGCCAGATGCAAACCAAGGGACTAATTTAGCCTAAACTTACATTGCAAATGTTTGTTGGGGGTGGGGGGTCTTTTTCTTATTCTCCATAATAAGGAGAAAATGTTTAAATTTCCATCCCCATTGATCTGGTCTGTACGCGCAATACATACATAACAAGCCAGACAGCCAGCAAGACAGACAAACTTAAAGACTGAATAATCCTATGTTGATTTGGGTGACGGTTGACGTCAACTAATTTGAGGACACATATTCAAAAACTGAAATTATTCCGTCTTATTTAATCTATATGTTCTTTAAAAGAGGGCTTCTCAAACGGTTTTCATTCATGACCGATTTTGATGAGTCAAATTATTTCGCGACACCGTATTAGAGTCGAAATCTAACAGTAACTAAACATAAAAACAAAAAAGGAACAAAACATTGTCAAAAGTTGCAACGTATTTATAATCTATTTAAGTTTTATTGCTTTTGTTTCGTTTTAATAATTGATCTTTAAAAAGGTTTTTTTTCCGTAATAAATACTTACGGAAAAAACCTCCCTTTTTAAAAATGAATTATTAAAACGAAACAAAAACAATATTCTTTTCAAATTAGTGAATAGCATCGAACCTTTTTACAACAAGCACCAGAAGGAGTACATTGTTGTATAGAGATAATAGAAAAATAAAAACTTTAGTTGGATAATTATTCTTCCAAAAAACAATTAAAATATTTCTGCTCCCCTAATAATCTTTACGTGATCACTCCGGGGACCGGGAACCCTAATTTGAGAAAACATGCTTTAAACTATATTTTGCTTTTTTCATGGATATGTTATAAATATCGTGGTCAAATGTTTTATGGATACTCCAGATATCTTCAATTTTGTATTAAATAACATGTACACACAGACAAATAAAAGTACATGGATGAATAAACATTAATACATATTAGGGTAACCGACATTTCTTAATGCAGCATTACATGTACAAGATATCGCTGTATTTCGAATCCTTATTGCTTCCAATGTAATTTCCCCAACATTCTATCATATCATTGCAGAGATAATTCACGTGTGTGTGCTTATAGTATTGGATGTTAGTGTCTAACTTTTTCCATAAGATCTCGATGGAGTTAAAGTCCGGCGATTGGTTTGGCAACCTCAGCATCTTAATCTTCTGGGAACCAAGTCTATTTTGCATCCAATATTATTATCTTATTCTCCTCTTCCATTTCAGTTTACTCGGGGTACACAGAACATTTAGCTTGTGAATTGATCGTGTTTGGAAGTTTCTTTTAGAGAGTAGCGATATTCGAGTTTATTTTTCTTTACTAGAAGATGGTTTTCTCAAGGGGAAATACTTATTGACAAAATACGTACAGGACAGTACAAAACGATCTGCACATACTCATAGAAAAGTGCTTTGATGCACGACAGTTGATAGATGGACACACAACCATCTTCGCAACGACACTGTTTTATACACAGCTCTTTTCACTACGACGCTTTTTATAGTTGAAGAAATACACGTTAAGAGCAGAAAATAATTCGCACGAACATGCAATTTAGCATCGGAGTAAAGCAATTGAAGATCTCTAATAGGTTCCATAGCGGAGTCTGGAAAAAGCAAGAAGAAATATGAAACAAAAACAAAACAGGTCTGGTTAGTGACTCAATCGAAACCGTCACATGACCAACGTCTTTTGGTAGCAAGTCGTGTTGGGGGTGATCAATTAAAAAAATTGAAAAAGGGCTGATCAATGAATAAGTTACTTCTCTCGCATCCTGTTGAGAAGTGATCACTGAACGATTCTGAATTTTCAAAAAAACAAACGTAAATACTGCCAGACACAAATTCTAAGGGACCAATTTAGCATAAACCTACATAGTTAGGGGGTGGGGTTAAAAAACAAACAAATGTTTTTATAGACATAATAAGGAGTAAATGTTTACATTTTCAACCCTCTAGCTCCATTGGAGCCGCCTGTACGCGTGATACATACGTAGTCAGCCAGCCAGCTGAACTAACTTAAAACTTAAAATAAAGTATTGTTTCCCCTTTGTCAGGTATTATTTTATGGGGGTCTGCCGAGGACTATGCATAATAAATTCTGTTAAAAATATATTTAATATAACCATCCACAGTTTTTATGTAAAATCGTATATATACACAAATATAAATATACATTTTTCTGTTTGTTTCTCTATCCGTAATAATGCACTCTTCCACTTAAAGGTAGACATTTTGCTGATAAACACATCTCCTACCTACCATTTGAAACAATAGACTTTTCCACTGAAACGAATTCAGTACTCTCTTTTCTAAAAGAAATCACCACAAAGACACTCACAAATACACCCGCCACACCTAAGCTTTTGTATTACTTGTAATGCATACAGTATTGTTAAATGTCAACATACACAGCAACTCACATCACTGTTCACTGCATTTCTTTAACAAGGAAGAAAAAGACTATTGTATAGTTTGTACTGTAAATATGACAGCTGCAAACATATTTAAATATAAAACATGACCAGAGGCTACAAGAGATACATATTCATGATTCATAGGATAAAACATGTCACATGAACTGATTTTTTATCACATAATTGAGGTTCTATACATAAATGGATATCCTTTGAGCATTGGAAATGTCGTAAGGATTGAGCGAAAGGATATCTTCCTATGCATTGATTTAAAAAGATAAAGGAAACTTTGCGTTGAAGAGTATTTGTTTTTTTCTTTTAAT
>VCCN01003404.1:4068947-4082302 GCA_006491835.1 Architeuthis dux
AGAGATCGCAAATATTTGTTTTAACTCAAAATCGATTTCATTGACTAGACACGAAGATATATTACAGAGGTAAAGTGTTTGAGTGGCCGCGCATGATAACTGCCCAACGAACCATTTCTAAAAAGTTGATATTTTCGTTATATTTAGAGCTATAATGCTCAAAAACTGAGCGGTTCACCAATTATGAATAGGTTAAACTTGACATGTTTTTGGCCTCGAAACACAAATAGTTTTATCCTAGAGACATTAATAACTTGCTTACTAGATGGGATTATGACATTGAAAATGAAGGACAATATTACATTAATAGAATATGACAATTTTTAAAAAGCTGATATTTTCGTTATATTTAGAGCTACAATGGTCAAAAACTGAGCAGTTCACCAATACATTAATTGAATATGGCAATTATCATTAAAATTAAAATTAGTTTTTTGTCTTGACCAAAAAGCGACAGGACTTTCTTTCCAACCTAATAGAATGCCATTTATTGTATAACTCTTTTTACAAGTACATACATATTGAGACGACTTTATTTTCCGCATGGTTAAATTCAGATACATACACGTCGTGACTCTGTTAATCCGGAAGAAGATCAATCCTGACCTAAATCCACGGCCCACTGGGAATTATGAAGATCATTAGCCACAACATCGAAGGCTTCGACCACGGCAAAGCAGGAGTACAAACAGACTTAAAACCTGAATATGATCGTTGGGTTTAAAGACGCTGCAGTCGCTTATTATTCGCTTGATTCGATCTCTATCCTTCATTTACTATTTTGTCATGTCCTCCCTTAGTATAGTTTGTCATTATAGAATTCTCCGGGGTTATCAATAATAGGGATTCAGTTTCTCTCTTCAAATGTCTTCTGTGCAACCTCTACTATATGATCAAATCTCTTGTCCGTGCATTTGTTGAATATGATCGTTGGGTTTAAAGACCAGTGAATCCTATGAGTGTGATGAAAGGGTGCAAAACATTGAACATGTTCTGTGAAACTGCCCACCCTGATTTAGCTAAACATCAACTAAACACAAACTAGAATGGCTGGCCGCCTGGCACGACAAGCTATGATGATTATTTTGGGCAAATTATGTCTAACGAAAATTAGTTTGAGGGTAACGTATTTGTTTCAAGAACGTAACATTTGCCATTTTATCTCTGTTGTTTTTTAAGCAATCAAAGTAAGCAAGTATCTGGAATAGTCGATCTGCTGTCTTGGGACTTCTTCAACTTATTTGGTTTCATATTAGATATTGCATAACATCTTATATTTGACATTTGCTTCAGCAAAGTAAGGAATCTGTGAACGTTGTATGCTTCGACCACTCTACCTTCTAATTTCACACCTCAACAATTGACGACAATAAATATCTTTATATATTGTTCAAGTTTTAGGGCTTCCATTTATAATACTATGCGAAGGTCGCCATTTTGTGTGTATCTAAGTCTGCATGTCTACAATGAGCATCACGGCCAAACAAAAGTCCCAGGGGTCTGATTTGTTGCATGGATATTGACTTAACCCCATGATCAAATATAGGCTATTTTGTTTTTTTGAAAATTCCAAAGCTATCGAGTTTCTTTTTTCGGGGAGGGGGGGGGTCTATTCAGAATGCAAGAATTACGCTAAACTGAACACATATTTTATGTCAAATAGGGATCACGTAGTTATGAACACTTTGTACAAGTGTTCCAACATATTTGTCTTGAAGAAGAAACGGTGTATGACTGAGAGTGAGAAAGAGAGAACGTTTGTATGTACGAGAGAGACAATGTTTATATGTGCGGAAGAGAACAAAGTTATTTTTCCCGGGATAACGCCGGGTACCCCTGCTAGGAAAGTAATAATATCATCGCTTGTATATAAGCTAGGGGGATCTTTTCTTTTATATTTCAACCTGGGAGTTGCAATAATACTAAATTCAATACACTTCCCACCCTGATAATCCAGAACAGGGTGGTTACCTGTTATCCCCTATATATCGTGTCTATATCTGTAATACCCTTGTGGTTTCATTGCACATACAATTGATTATACCGATTATATTCATTCCCAAGACAAGTATATGATCCATCTGATTCTCCAACCTGACCTCTTATATTCCTCTTCTTACAAAAGGAAAGAATAATAAAATATACCAGACTTTTGCTTTTGTTCTCTCTGATTCGTATTCTTAACATTATTACACAGAGCATGCGAAGGTATGTCAAAGAATTCATATACATATTTATTAGAACTTTCTTTAAGTTTAGTTTATATTATTATGGACTCGTTGAGTTTTCACACATCTTGTAGCTTTCGCTTGAGATCAAGTGACAGCAAATATTCTCAAGACTCCAGCACTCTCCTCAGTATTCTGATTTGAATAATGTTATCGTCTGAATGGTTTCAATGCTTCCTCAGATTTCTTTTTTTCAATGTTTTTTCTTGGAGATTGTCCCCAGCTTGCTGATGTGTACAACTGTCACCTTCATAGTTCACTATATTTGAGGTCTTCTGGGGAGATCAACCTATTGTCCAGTTGTTCAATGTTACTTTGTGGTTTGTGAAAGTAGAGAACACTGACATCCACAATCTGACACATATTCTTTTCTTGGTGTACGATGATTAGATTTGGTCTCCTGGCGTGGATTGGGTGATTTGTTTAAATTTCAAAGTCACTTAGACTGTAGGGCAGATTCTGCCTTTTGTATATACCATTGGTTTGCATCGTAAGAACTCGGTCGTTTGCACAGTTCCCAGTGAATCATCATGCAATTATGTACTCTTTTTGAGTCAACTTGCTGCAGTCTCTTATTATTCGCTTGATGATTCGATCTCTATCCAGCATAGCCTTCATTTACTATTTTGCCATGTCCTTCCTTAGTAAAGTTTTTCATTATAGAATTGTCCGGGGTCATCAATAATAGGGATTCAGTTTCTCTCTTCAATGTCCTCTGTGCAACCACTCCTATGTGATCAAATCTCTTGTCCGTGCAGTTGTTTTTATTCCTAATTTGGGGTTCTCGTTTTAGAGTTTTTTTGATCATCTTGTTAGTTCTACTGCAACCTTTGGCTGTCATAATTAACAACTTATTTCTATGCCGTGTGTAATCTGCAAATCCCTTGATAGCAAAGTAGATACGCTCTCTTTTCTTTTAACATATCATCTATTAGTGTTATCCCTTGCATGCAAAGCTTTATACGTTTGATCACCTTCCATGTTTAAAGATTCAGGCTCCTTAGCTCTGTTCTTGTTCAGTTTCGAAAGGGCCCTGAATGTATCCCAATGAGGACTACCCGGGTATTTATTCAAATATTATTCAAATCTTCTGAGGTATTCTCTTCTGACCTTTTCCTTTATTTAATTCTGCTTGATTGAATCAGCTTCTAAGATGCGTCTAGTTCTCTTTCCTGTTCATTGTCCTGATAATTTCCTGTTTGGATAATTCAATACCTTCTGTTGCCTCTCTTTTACATCTGTGCATCACAAGCATTGAACATTTCTCAATTCCAAACCCCATTCGTATGTGCTGGCTGGACATCTTGACTGTTTGTACCAAGAAAGTCACCTGAAAATGAAAGATCCAGCCATGTTTAGCGATCAAGAGGAATAACTCTTGGCAATCTTTATGCTATCGCATTTTACGACCAAATAACCAAGGATTACAAAATGTTCATACCATTCATATACAATAAGAAGTTGAGTTTTACCTGTGACTTTGTTACTCTATATCTATATACAGTTCTGCAAATGTGAGGAATGTATTCTAACAGTTGATAAGCTATTACCCCATTAGTATTACTATTTTAATGACGTATAAGGAAAAGTGGCACGATTTGTTAAGTCGCTTCGGAAGTGCAAACTATACCGGTACACAAACCAATGAATAAATAATTACTGATAAAGCATATTTTGACTTCAAAAGCAGTTGTATACATAGTTTCTTGTAGAATGTAATAACTGTAATCTTATTGCAAGCCGTCTTAATACATTTTACATCCGACAGCTTATTATAAAATCACTCACATCCTGGTGAACTTTATGTAAATACGAGCAGTATTGAATGTGTGTCATTTTGCAACGTCAAATAGGGGAAGAAATACACATCTTTCTTAAAGTGGCTTCCATTGATTTTCGCCATTTTATATTCCTACTCCTTCCTCTCCGACCGTCTCATTAATGTCGTCATGATCATCATTCATCTCTTCATATAACTAGAGTGTACTAAGAGAGCGCATACCCCTTCCAACTTCATTGTCACTAAAAACCGAAAAAAGAACATCTGGACCTGTTCCCGAATCCAATCGATTTCCACAAAATGTGATTGAAATAGATTTTGACAAACAGTCGGACATAATGTCGGTGAATATATATCTTCGTTGGCAGAGGTAATCAGTTGTTTTTTAAAATTTATCATCATAAAATTAACCGTCCTTTTTTTCGTAATTTACATGACTTAATAGGAAACGTAATTGAATGTCAACATTCACAAATAATTAGGTATTTTCATGTTAATTTTAAAATCTGTTATGTATTTACAATATCCAGTATGTATTAAAATTAAAGACCGTGACAGCCAACGCTGGTTTTCAAGCACATCTTTTAGTAGACATGAAGATACAAACATTCACAAATTAGTACATCTATCCACAGATATAAGCAAGTGGTCTAGAATACGTATTGAAACAAGAATAATTAAAAATATGTTCCTAATTATTTATCAAGCTAACAGGCATCATGTTTATCACCAATGTTAATGATATTATGTGTTCACCAAGAGCTCAGTATTCTTCTTTAGGTATATGGAAGTGAGGTGTTACAAGCTAATGAATACATTTTATTACGGGTTAGTGTTACGTGGACGCCTTGAGAAAAGTCAGTGAAAGAAATTCATTATGACTGCAGACTAATGTAGTTGGCATCGGATTCTGAGACTGGAGTCCCACCGACCTTTTAGAATCGATTTGCTGAAAAGGAATTAATAGCAAACGACTGGAATCAGTTCCAATAATCTGATGGGAAGTACGCACATAACTCACTTTGCAATATGGCAAGCGTACTTTATTTGACAGTTAAGTATTCGTCAACCATTTCCACAAATATACGATCTCTCATAGACCAAAACAATGCATAATATATAAGGTATTTTCAATATCACCACATCCTTGAAAAGAAAACAATCAAACGAACAATTTTCCTAGGAGAATATGACTATATATTTGTGTTTGTTAATACCTAACGTTTATCCCATTCAATATGGCCATGTCATTGGGATTATTGTACCGACGTAAACTCAACAACAGCCACAGTTTCCTGTGTTCTTCAATTCTTACTTGTACAGGCCTGCATGATTCGCCTTTATACTATCTATCACAGCTGCAAGGAATTGAATATACGCAATACCTGGTCATGTGTAAGCTCTGGATAGACAGTCTATACACGTAGCATTTTCCCCGTTTTCCCGCCAACAAAGCTTGAGACAGCCCGTCAATGCATGTGACAGTGGAAGTGCACGTGCCTTCTCAGGGCAGAGACCTGCAGCAATTACATTGGCTGCTAGGTATTGAAAACTGTATAGTTCCAAATGCCAACCGAAGCTAATCTTTTGGCTGTAGACCATGGGCCACTGCCACAGCTAGCACCACAGCATCAGTATCAATAGTTTGAATAATGATTTTTCTGTAATAACATGCAACTATCGGCTTCCTCGTGCGTACATGGGGCAATTGGATACAGATCTGGAAGTGATGGCTTGCTGATGACTTCCTCATCATATGTGGCAACGAGCTATTTATACACCTTCAGAAACCATCTGAGCAAAGCATCTGAGAGTTAGGTGACAACTCAGTCATATTCCTGTCAACTCTGTGAAAGTTTTGTTAGTTTCTGGGAATGGCATTGGCACCTACCACATGTCTCAGAAAAGTACCGGTCCCACAGCAGATCAAGCCTGGACACCCTTATGACTTAGAGAACCTGCCAGTATTTATGCCTGGCTTAAACGCACATATGCTAACTTACCATGCTTGCCGACTTTGAAACGTCCAACAAAGTCCAGGGAATAATTCTCACATCCGGGTCAGCCGCTCTAACTTCACTACTATTTATTAGAAAGAAATGTAATCGCTTCAGAAAATATTGACTGTTGACTACAGAACGTACAAAAAGAAGGGCCCTTCACAGGAAGTAAAATAGAAAACGATCTGGTGTGGGACCGCTACTTCAATTGCTCCATATACACACTAGGAAGCCGATAGACGCGTGTTATTAGCCGATAGAATATCATGATTCAAACTGTTGATACTGATGTTGTGGTGCTAGCTGTCGTGGTGGTTCATAGTCTACAGCCAGAAGATGGGCTTTGGTTGGCATTTGGAACTGGACAGAGTTTTTCAATACTTAGCAGCCCATGAAATTGCTGCAGAACTAGTCCCATCGACAGGCTGTGAAACTGTCTCAAGCTGTGTTAGCCATGGGAAAAAGACTACGCGGGCTGCATGGATTGTCTCGTCTCTACACAGAGCTTAAATATGCCTTGTTCAAACAATATTCTGCCTCAGATGAAGTACCACAGGAGTTAATGGCCACGATCGAGATGTTTATTATCCTGTTCTATGGCCGAACCAGAACACAGAAATAGACAAGGCAAAGGCTGCCCTAGAAGAGCATGGTAAGAGAGCAGCATACCAAGGGGGGACATGTGTGGTGTCAGATGCTAGTGTCTACACCAAACCATCTTCACCGTGTAGATGTGGCTGGTCAAAGTCAGGTGAGGGATACTATAAACCCTTCTGGACATTCCTACCAGATGCAGACCAGTACAGCTATGAACCTGTCTCCGGCAAATGTAAAAAGGGTTGTGTTAGGCAGACCTTTGTTACTGCGAATGGGAGTGCTGAATAAGCTGATTCTAGCTTTGGGCAGTTATTGTTATCACTTATATTGAGTCTTGAGTTGTGAAACAGAAGGAAGCGTTTGGGCAATTCTAAAGTTCAAATTCTGCATCATGACAAATGCATGATTTGACACCGAGATCATCCATATCAGACTAGTCTACGCAACTGTATTGAAATTACAATTTTCATACCAGTCATTGGCGCCATTTTGAATTTTCGACGACTTGCATGTATTATCCAAAGAATTCCCAAGAACTATGTATGTTAAAATATTCAGCTAGTTATGTCCTCAATATCATAGTATATCCATCGCTCTTAAGAAAGTTCAATATCCAAATTCTTTTGGAATGGCTTTGGCTATGTGTACCAAAGTATATACTTTTATCACAAAATGCACAATTATTTGGCTAAGCGGCCCCGTTATATGACCCATTTGAAATAATAACATGTTCCAATGATCCTCCCGTGATAATATGCAATCTCCATAAACTCTTTAGCTTTAGTGGTCACAAATTCAATAAAAGTACGAATTATGCTTTCCTATTATTGAAACTTTTATTACGGATATGAAGTTCAAAATGCTTAGAGGATAGTACAAAAATACAAATTCGTGGGTTGTTGGCCACTTCTGTTAATAGTTCTTCATAATTAAGGACAGGTGTATTATAGGGGTTTATTATTGGTATCCATATTTCCAGACCAAAGACTATTGAACCAACGCGGAACAGTTCGCACCGTAGTAATGTTCGTTACGAATGCTCTATTGACATTATCAGCAGATTGAGAAGCATTATATCCTAATTTGCAATCGCACTTGAAAATTAGTCTGAATTCTTGGATAGAAACCATTGTTGTTAAGGGCTGAACACCACACCCCAATAATAACTAATTATATCTCTATTTACATTGAATCTGACAAAAAACAAATTATATTAGTATCGCCATGATTTTCTATGATGTAAAAAACGACATTCCATGTGTAACAACCTAATATATAAAAGTAATTACATGTTATGTACTTGACTTTTTCAACCTTTTCTATTCAGCATATTCTGTTTGTCATCAATATATCTGACAAGACGATTTGGCTACATTACTTATATTACCGTTTTGTAGATATGTGTTACTCTCCAAATAGCTTTCTTCCTATTATGTCCGGCCACTTTGATAGCTATTCATGATGCTTCGAGCTATTAGGTCAATTGGTGTATATTTAGATAGGCGGTGCACAATGGTACAGACTTTCCATTCAAACACTTAATAGTATTAAAGAAAACCTTTGAACTTGGAATCTTCTTTTCTTTCACGTACATCTTTTCTAACAGAATATTGATGGGGAAAAAAAATCAATGTTTAGTTTTTTTCCCCACGTTTTGCAGGAGAGTGGATGCTGAAAGATGAAGTTATGAGGAAGCATTGCTCTCAGAACCAGTTCACAATAGCGTCTCCGTTATCAGCTATTCCCCATTCGGCTTTCATGCATTCATTAACCCTTTAACTGCAGCAGGAGCAGCTCAGTTGCCATGTTCCAGATTTGGTAAGTTTGATTATACAGATTGGCCCAAAATAAACTGGACTGTTTGTTTCCTCTGTAAAAAAATGAAACCCTTCCAATTTAAAGCAGAAAAGCCGTCGGGTCCATTGTGTGACGGATGGAAATTTCCGTCATTCGCAGTTGAGCCATAAAACTGCAATGACTGGCATTATAGTCATCTGTGGTCAATGGGTTAAACAAATGTATAAAACTAAAGCAGTGTATCTGTTTAGGAGTTAATATAAACATTACATCGGGATAGATGTTCGAAAAAGTATTTTTAGCTGAAACAGTTTTTTTATAACGAAATACTGGCCATATCAGTTCAACTAATTAATATACTATCGGTATGTCGCGCACACAGACCGCACCAATAGAGCTAGAAGGCTGAAAATCTCAACATTTACTCCTTATTATTTCTAGAAAAACAGTGTCTTTTTAATCTCACCCGCCAATAGGCTTTGAGTGGGGGTTCGTTTTGCAATGTAAGTCTATGCTAAATTGGTCCCCTAGTTTTTGTCCGGCAGTACTCACGCTTGTTTCTTTTTCAAATTCAGACTTTTTAAGTGATCACTGTCCAACCAAAGGCGACAGAAGTAACATTCATTGATCATTCCGTTTTCGATTTTTTTAATTGATCACCCCCACATGGCATGCTGCCAAAAGACGTTGGTCGCGTAACGGTTTCTATTGAGTGACTAAAAAGACCTGTTCATTTTCTTTTTATGTTTCATCTCCTCACTAAGAACATCACATTGAAATTATAAATGAAACCTCGTGCTGTCTATTTGTATCCAGATTAGCTATGCATTGACTCCTAATATAAAGACGCCTACATGGTTTTCTGAGCTCTGCTTCACCAAGTCCTACCCGGCTTCGCAAAGTGTTAGCCTGTTCACCCAAGTTCCAACAGATAAGGTAATCTTATAAATAAGTTGTTAAACAGAAACATAAAAATCTAATTTTTTCACACATCAACTTCATGGTAAAAGAAGTTATTATATTTTTCATGCTTTGTTTTAGTTACTGATAATTCGTTTAAGCATACGAACGAAGGATTAAAAATTGATGGTTGTTCTAATATGTTTGTTTTAGTTGACTGGTTATCCACTGCGATTATTAGTTTCATATTATGAGGCTTTGTATTCTTTGAAGAAGAGAGAAAATGCTATCAGTAATAGTCAGGATATTTTTCACAATTTATGTTTGGAAGTCTTTTATATTTTTGCGCTTATTTTATTGCCTAAATTCTATTAGGATTCCAAAATAGTCACGGAATCTCTCGGAATGTGATGATAGAAAGAGAAAAGAACGAAAGAATGAAGACAAAAACGATACCAGGCATATTGAAGGGAGAAAAAAGAGGAGAAAATACACCATGAAAACTTTGGGAATTACAAACTCGAATCCTGGAAGAAAAGTTTGCATTAAAAACAATAATTTGTCTTTGTTCTTTGAAATTGGTTGATTGAGATTGGGTGTGTTTGCCACTGGGAATACGAACAAAGCAATTCCGAATTTTATAATGGATCACAAAAAATATTCGCATAACGAAATTATTTTTATGATTCAGCTAAAAGAAAATCCATCACGCAAGGGAAAGGAAAAATATTTAAAAAGAAATTATAAGCACGAATACAAAAAGAAAATCAAAGATTTTTCCCTTTATTATTCAATTTTATGCTCTCATAACTGCTAAAAGCAGGTTCATGATTTCATTTATAATTTGAAGAAAGAAATGTGTATAAAAGTTAGTAGAACAAGCCTGGCTGCAGCAGGGTTAAAATACACTACTTCTATCCCGACTGAAGATAGTTACTGCAACCTTTGTATTGTATATATAATAAATAAATTCGTAAATATGTAAGACTTGGCTCAGTCTGTTAGACTAACAATCACTTAGTCCTGATTTCAAATCATGGTTGAGAAATGTTGTTTTTATATCATTTCTATTTGTTATAATGAAATAAACCTTTGCATATTTATAACATAAACATTCGTAGATATATAACACTTGTCAATTACACTCAATCGGTAAGAGAGCCGCCTATCAAATAGGTGGTCGTGATTTCAAATCACGATAGGGCAACGTTAATTTTACATATCGGGTTTGTTTAACGTGACGGCATCGACAAACAGCGATGAGTTTACTCCCCTAAATTTGTTGAGGATTGTTCTTGTTTTTGTTGTTGTTACGGTAGAAAAATAAATTCAACTCCAGACTTGGACTAGAGTTTGACAACACTAAAATAAACATTTTTAATGTGGTGAAAATGAAAACTGAATGGAAATAAGATACATTTTGACAGTGGAATAAATGTGGTTGACAAAGAGATTAACTTCAAAATGCTATGTTTTAGACTCTGCTTATTTTCGCAATAGCCTTTAATCTACTTATATAATACGCTACGTGATGGGCTATATTTTCTGTCTGTAACTTTTGTCTATTAAATGCTAATCGTACAGTAACCTCCCTTAATCATTTATTTATTCTGGTTGAATATAAACAAGACAAGCGTGGCTACACCAGATTCAAAATCTGCTTCTACTTTCTTATGCAATTCTACTATAAACTTTGGCGGCAGGTAAGACTTGTCAGTTTAGCGCAGGTGGTAGCACACCCGGCTAGCGATCATTAGGTGTCAAGTTCAAATCACGGTAGCCGAATGTGAATTTTACACATCGGTCTACTTCCCAATATTTGGTGAGGATTCTTCTTGTTTCTGAAAGAAAGAATGCAGGGCAACGTAATGTTTTTGATAGTTTTAAGTACAATGCAATTGCACACATATTTAAATATTGCCGTCATTTTTGACGGCATGGGTGAACTATATAATAATAAATTAGAATAAGATCATAAACTTAATGAGAAATTCATGGACGTAGTATATATAAACATATTTAATAATAATTCTCTGGATAGTGACAACGACCAGAATTTGTAACTTTCCTGATATTTATTATCAGACAAAATGATTCGTAATACTATAGCTTCAGATATAGAAATAACCTCCCTCGCTCACTTCCATTTTTCATGTTTACTGTGGAATAATAGTTTGTCTTCAAAGATCTTTTTGCAGGCCCTCATGATTTCAAATCAAAGTGTCTAACATCAATGAAAGACAACTAAACGAATGTTTAGCCGAACACAAATTGCTAAACGAGGAATGGGACTAGACAGCTTCGATTATACAGGAGTTCTGTAGAGTGAAAGTCATAGTCACTTGGAATGAAGATTCATGATATACACGGTGAATAGCCCAACCATCAAAGTAACCGCCAAATTAAAAGTTTTAAAGCGGAAATTGGGACCATGGCTCATGTGGATCAATTTAAGACCAGACAACATTTCGAGAAATTACCAGAAGTCACATGATTGATGATGTCGTCAAAAGGACATATATTTTCTTTTCAGGCCCTTTTGATGGCAACATTAATCATGTGACTTCCAGTAATTTCACAAAATGTTGTCTGGTCTTAAATTGATCCTCATGACCCATGGTCCCAATTACAGCTTCAAAAGGTTTGGTTAGGTAGTTGCTTAAATGTCTATGAGAATTGTGTGTGTGAGTGTATGTCTGATCTGTTGCATGGATATTGACATAACCCTTGGGTCAAACATGAACATTGAAATTTCTAACACTATCGAGTGGGGGCTTCGATTCACAATGCAAGTATTATGCTAAACTGAACACATATCTTATGTCCAGTAGCAATGGCAGATTTATGAACGGTTTGTACGTCACAAGTGTTTCAACATACGTGTCTTTTTGAAGAAAACCTGTATGACAGAGCGTGAGAATGTTTACATTAGATAGATAAAGAGAAAGGGAGAACGTTTCTATGTACGAGAGAGACTGCTTTAAGATATAACACAGAGAAGGTAAAACTAACAATCTAATGTCAACGATGCCCTCAGCCTTCATACTTTAGGATAGTAACGTACAACAGTCTGTTGTATCTTAAAAAAAAACTATTAACAGCGTTTATACAATGGAGCACTTTAAGAGAAAATACAATACTTAGTTTATACAAGAATGTAATGTTTACGCTATAGATTTAAAGCCTTTATAAGTTTTAAAGTAACTGTTCATATGTTTGTGTACAAACATATGAACAGAGATGCATACAAACACATCTATCTGCCAGTGAATCCTTCAGTGCATAAACATATGATATAACCATTCTTCAAGCGTACATACGCACGTGCACACATAACAAGGTGTATTTTCCCCTGGAGCACATTTTGGAATGGAAATTCTATAATTCGCATAAAACTTGAGCGCCAGATTTCAGCAAAATTCTGCGGGCAAAAAGAATTCTGCTAAAAATAAACTGGAAATAATTTAAGATTATCTGATATTTTTGCAATTCTCTCTATCTCACTGTAACATGAGAAAAATGCTGTTAACATTTCTTTACCTGATCGTTTAACAAATGGATTCTTCCATTTCGTTTTCGAATTTTTGGTAAGAATTTCTAACACTATACGTAATCATTAGTTATGAATACTAATTGTTATTCATCATCATCATCATCATCATCATCATCATCATCAGCCATGTTAAGTCCACTGCTGGACAAAGGCCTTTCCCATCTACTTCCATGACAGCCTATCTTGTGCTAACCTCTGCCAAGTCTTTTCTATCTCGTCCCTCCATCTTGTATCTGGTCTTTTTCTACTTCGTTTACTGTCCCACGGGCACCAGTCGGTTAGTCTTCCCCCCTCTATTGTCATCTCTTCCTGCTAGGTAACCAGCCCATCTCCATTTTTGCTGCTTAATTAGTTGTATAATATCCTTCACTCTAATCCTCCTTCTGATCCATGTTGATCTTTTTCTATTTCTTAGAGTTATCCCTAGCATTGCTCTTTCCATGGTACTTCTGAGTTGGTTTTCAGCTCGTTTGATTAATTTCTATTTTTCGCATCCGTAA
>VCCN01003404.1:4091581-4101589 GCA_006491835.1 Architeuthis dux
ATGTATGTATGTATGTATGTATGTATGTATATGTATATAAATATATATATATATATATTAGGTAGTAGTCTATATATACACACTTAAAAGCGTATATATACCTATATATCAATGTTCACGTATGTTCATATATGCTTATGTAGAAATATGAATATTATGCTTATATATGTATTAGTGAGTATGTGTGTAGGTATATATTAAGTAATAAGCTATAACTGTGTCACCACAGCCAGATGAACGCCCATCCCTCTGTCACCATACTTGTATCATCAATAATAATAGATTGTGCCTCATGCCACCAAATACAACAGTATCTTTAATTTCGACAAGTACATTTGTATCGACATGTTCTACCCCTCATTTTCCTGTGGGCAAATATAACATTGATTTTTGTAGCTAGTTTAATTTTGAACTATTTAGATATCTGAAACCTAACATTTCTGTATTTGGATTCCTCTAATTTTCGAATCAAGTTGGACATTTTGAACTGAACACCCTTTTGTTTGATATCAGAGGATTCTGAATAAAGTTATAACACTTGTCGAAATAAGATGATTTCATTTATATATGAACCGAAATAGAGCCGCGTCACAGCCAGACCAAATAAACCTTCAATCATTGACGAAAAATGATGTATTTTTATTCGTTACTGGGACACACAAACCATAAGTGTGTCAGCACAGCCAGATGAACGTCTATCCCTCTGTCACCATACTTGTATCATCAATAATAATAGCTTGTACCCCATGCCACCAAATACAACATTATCTTCAATTTCGACAAGACAAAAGCCAATACATCATTTACCAGTCATTACATCCTAGTCATCAGTCTCTTCCTATGGTCATCTGTGTGGTTTGTTTCGGTATCCGTGCTGCCATAGCTCCATTCAATATTCATCTAGCGTCCTCTGTCTTTAGGTTTTGTTATTTCTCGTTCTCTCTGTGAAACGTACTTCATTGATATATTTCAACTAGTGGAATTTTGCAACGCTGTAATTTTCCGCGATTTGGGAACAGGACAACATACAAGGATAATATTTAATACGAATGTATTTTCCGGCTTATGATACGATGTGAGAATTAGCAGCAATTCCTTCACTAGAGCGTAAGTTATAGGGGCTTGAATTGTGTGCATTCTGCTGTGTATCAAACCAATTTCTTTTCATACATGCAATGAGTATTTGTGATGTCCCTGTTTCCTTAAGTTCGATGTAATAACGTGTTGGATAGTGGGGTGAATGTCTTGGACTTGGATAGAAAGGAAGGACTCGAAGACTGATTGTACAAATATGTGAACATATTTTTATTTCTATGGGGAACTTGGTCTTATGCCTTCCCAGCCCTGGGCGGTCTGCCTCCCCGGCTGTCTCTGCTTTCGGTTCTGAATCCTTCGAGCTTCTGAGTTCTTCTGTCTCTTCTTCTTCCTCTTCGGCTATATAGGGTTTCGAACCCCCACGCTTGTGTCATTACCTGTTTCCACATCCTGTTTTTCGGACACCCACGCATATACATATGCCCTAAGGTCTTCGGGTCACTTCCACTTCCGCACAGGTGTTTGGCCTGAAAATGACCTTCTCGTGGTAGTATATCATAACAAACGTACAATCTCCTGCTACAACATAGGAAGAAGAATGCCTGTACATACACCATATGTTATCACAATACCAGCGGCAGGGAGACAGATAATAATCCAGAGACGGAATCATCTCGACCCCCTGCTAAACAATCCAACAGTACATTTACAAAGTGTGATTTTTGATTTTTTGATTGCCTTCACAACTCCCATTGTCAGCCATAAATCATCAAAGTATCATGGGAATTAAAATAAAATGTCTACTCCCCAACATAAAGGGCGAGTTCTCAGTGTCACGTATGATTTGTATATTTAATTGTATATTTAACATATTTCCACAAAATTCGGAATTCCAATGGTCCCTCTAATCTTTGTTAGATTAAACTATTTTGGGGACAGATAGTAAATTGATTAGAAAGGACACTTTGTATCAAATATTTATAGCTAAAAGACATCCATCAATTTAATGCGCAAACATCATATGTTGTGCAAATTCTTGTTCTGTGACACATTTTTGTGCGCACTTTTGAATTCGATAAAAACTCAGTAAGCTATCTATAGAATTTAAAACCATTATGCGCACATGTCCTTTGTGCGCTGGTTGCAAAAGGTGTGTGCGCGCGCACACGCACACAGCTTATAGGGAATTATGTATATGACAGGTACATAACAAATGTGGGACACATAGTGATGATTGAAATCATTACAGTAGTAATGCTGCCAGACTAGCTTGGTTTACACACAATCTCACCATCAATACCCATTGAGCAGAACAAAATGATAAAATATTCTCTTTTTCACACGAATTCTTTTTCTTTTCATTCTCCTTCTTCTCCTTCTCCTTCTCCTTCTCCTCCTCCTCCTCCTCCTCCTCCTCCTTCTTCTTCTTCTTCTTCTTCTTCTTCTTCTTTATGTAGCATGCCACTTCAGGATGTGGGCGATCATTGTTTCTCCACAGCTTATTTTCCTTTTTTTAAAAAAACTCCCTGTCTTCTACGCCTTCCGGTATTCTTCCTGCCATCCGATAGCTCAAGCTCTTCAAGTAGGTTACTCGCTGCCTACCTTTTGGCTTTTATGTGTCTTGTGAGCGTTAAGTCCTCCAAACCTCCTTCCTCATTATGCTTCTAAAGATGTTCAGCCTCTTTTCTTATTGTTATTGTTTCTTGTAGTTTTGTTATGCTCCTCAAAACATTCGTCGATAAAACCACATCTCGGTTGCTTCAATTCTTTGTTTGCACGCACATTATCTGTTCCAAAATAAATCCTGTATCGATGCGCCAGTCTGGAACACTGATACCCTTACGTCATCGATTCTATACACAGTGATCTCAAGAACAGAAATCACATTTCTACATTACTTTGTCTAATAATACTATTTGTTGCTATACCTAGCGATTATATTGCTATTATCTTCAATAAACTCTTAGGACAAATAAGATACTTTATTGAGAGAATCTCCTGAACTAAACGATAAAAGATGTTTTCATGTAAAATAAACCAAGCAAAGAGCTGCAAAACAGTACAAGTAAGTAATAAAGGACAGTTAAAGAGATTACTTATAGTTTTGGGTTTATTCGGTTTGTTACACTTATCAATTTATCTACTTTGTGATTGTTAATGTCAAGAAAGGAAAATAGTTGTCTTTGCAAAAGGAAAACACTGAAAATAATCAAAATGGAAAAACGAATATCCAATTCAATCCATTGAATTATTAACCGACCAATCGCGAGCCATACTTTTTAGATAACTCTACCACCGGAGCAGACAACAAGATTATGCGTTTTACAATTTATTACCTAACGAATTCTTTTTTCTTTTCTATCAGCAAATAACAGCAAAATCATGTGTTGTCTGAAAAGAAGCAGGAGTAAGTTGGAAATTGCGTAGTCACACATTTCCCGTGTTATTTAATGCGCTTAATATGAATAGTAAGCGCCTTAAATAACACGGGAAATATGTGACTACGCAATTTCTGAGTTGAAACGGTTTCAGATTAACAGGTAATCAAACAGAAAAATCGAAATGGAAGATCCGAGATTGAACCAGAGAATTAGAAATATAATAGAAGACAGAGCAAATTATTAGTCTATTAGGTGAGTTCACACACATCCTCACAACTATGTTAAACACGTACACATACACACGTACACACTGACGCATGCATTTCTTAAAAATCTGTCATACAGAGGAAATGCAAATATACTTTTTCCCGGTTGATTGTCATCAATTCAAGTAAAGACAAAGTGTCCGTCTTATTTTTTCTTGAATAAAAAGATCTCCAAACGACCAAAAGATTAATCCGGTTGTTTAATAATGCTCCTTCAGACGTTCTGTTTGCTGAGTTCTTAGCTTTGTAAGCAGCTGTTATCTAAATGACACTCTCTGCTAGTCCACTAAATTTTGCATGATTGATTTAATCACACATAATTACACACACTTATAATACTGAAAAGAATGACTATCATCATCAAACCTATTTTCTATTGATGGAATGAGAAAAATGTCCAAAACTTCCATGTTGACTCTTGAGGTAATGATTGCCATCTCCCCTGGTCCTTTACCGGACATGCAAACCCATATCACTCACTGAATATCACTTTCATCCAATACTCCACATTCCATGATTGCTTTTTTTTAGTCCACTGTAATCTCGTTTTCTTCTTTTTATGTGTTAGTGCTCATTTTCTTTTGGCTTTTCTGTATGTGAATTCAGTTTCATTCAGCTGATTTCTGACAGTTCTGTCACAAACACTGAATCCTGTCTCTGCTCATTTGTTTTTCCTTTGTTTTGTTGTGTATTTTCTATTTTCAGGGCATATTGCTTCGAGTTTTCTATCATGATGACTTGACGTCTTCTGGGGTCCACCTATATGTTTTCCTTTATAACCTTCTCATTTTGTTTATACTTGCACAAAACTATCACAAAAGATATCGCTGGCTGTGAACAACCAACATCTTCTGTCACTTTTCATGTTGGATTTCCTTCTTGAAGGAGTTTTATAATCCTTTCCATTATTTCAATTGAGATCTCTCTTGTTGAAGCCATGTTTCCTTTCAATTAGCCCAGTCCAACAGCTTGTTAAGGTTTGCAAGTCCTCTCTTTTAACTGTAGACTAATTTGCATATTTAGATTTGTGCTGGTATTTATTTTAGAAATGCAAATTACAAGATGAGTCCATAATTCTTTACCTCAGCATTGAGTGATTCCATAATTGTTTCCACTATTTGATCTGGAAAATAAATATTTTGTGGCATAGCTGTGATTTGTTTATTTGCTGCAATGTAAAACACCTGGGTGAACATCCTCTAAGTGTGCCGATTCCATAATTTATGCCAGGTGTAGTATATATACAATCGTTAGTAGTGGAAGCCATAAAAGCTTCATATGATGCTTGCATTAGACATTTAAATATAAAAATACTTGATACTTCTCGAGTAAGTCAATAATTGAGGTTATGTAGAAATTTCTTTTCAAAACGAAAATTATTAAATCCTCCTCATCATCATAATCATCATCACCAGCCGTTATAACTCCACTGCAGGACAAAGGCCTTTCCCATCTCCTTCCATGACAACCTATCTTACCGGCAAACCTTTCTATCTCGTCCCTCCACCGTGTGTCTGGTCTTTTGCTACTGCGTAGTGTCCCATGGGCACCAATCTGTTAGTCGTTTCCTCCTTCTATTCTATTGTCAATTATTCTTGCTAGGTGACCAGCCCATCTCCATTTTGCTGCTTAATTATTTGTATAATAGATTCCACTCTGGTCTTCTCTCTGATCCATGTTGATCTTTTTCTATCTCTTAGAGTTATCCCTAGCATTGCTCTTTCCACGGTTATATGTCATATTATAAGTTGTTTTTCAGCTCGTTTTGTTAATTACCATGTTTCGCATCCGTATGTCATGGCTGGTATTATGCAGCCGTTGTATACTTTACGCTTTAAGCACATTAGCTATACATATACAATATGTCGAATCTACGTTTACAAGAAGTTATTAACTTTTGAAAAGGTGTTATAGCCAAAACAGCGGCCACAGAAATAACTGAAACTAGGTCAAACTGGTTACTAAATGAACCAATACATAATTAGATTGGATTTCAGCAATATTCAATTCAAAGCAATTAGTAGGGGTTACCAAATTCAGTAACTCAGACACATTTATTTATATTTCCAATCATCATCTCTGCCGCCCGTGCGCACTCACATATAAATACATATATCACAGCTATGTATCCTTACAAATGCTAGTCATGGTGGGCTTGTGGGGTTTTGCCTCCGGCAGTGCCATGATCGGTGATGAAATCATATTCCTATTACTAAAAGTTTTCAATCGTTTCGTCATAAAAGTTGATCTATTAAACTATTTTGGAGGGTAGATAGTAAATTGATTAGAACGGAAACTGTGTATAAAATATGTATAGCTAAAAGACGCCCATCAATTGAAAGGTCAATGAAGACATATGAACTTTCTCCCTTTTCTGGTGTAAATGCTATTTTCATTTCTAGAGAATTTCGTAATTACCAACCAATTTTATATCCCAGGAGGACAAGTTTAGAGTGACCAGCGGTCAACAATAGCGATATTTCCGTTTCCATTGATGGAAACTTGTTGACCTACACTGATAGGTCAGTGAGTTGCTCAGCGATGTTTGTCTTCTCTGTTCCAGAGGTCAATTAGGAAGTGATCGATGGCGGCTTGTGTTATGCCCTGTCAGTGTTAATTAAAGCGGAACAATTCCCTCTCTCCTAAGTGTTCATTCACTCGTCAATAGTTTGCCAATTACGAGTCATTTTCACATAAGTATCGGGAATCTGATTAATAGAGAAGCAGAACAAAGGAAAACACTCAATGGCAGTTTTCAACCATATTAATTGATTTACCATTACAGCCAGCAGTAATGAAGATGTTTTATGCTTCATATATAATTTCATATACATACTGCTGCAAAAGCAACAGCTGTACTGATAACAAAAGGACAGATATACAACATTCGAGAAACAGGATACGAATTGCTAGTTTGATCTCAAATTATTAACAATTCATATGAATGAAGTGAAATAAATGTAGAGTAGCATTTCCTAATGACAGTAATCAATAATCAGGATTTAAAATGAACAATAAACGAAACATTTTAGATGATCCAGTCAAATCTCTATTGGTGTATTTACTTTATTATAAGATTTCGGATACGTATTTAATTTATCTTATCAACTATCTTATTATCTCCTATTTCTTAATTCATGTTCACTCTTTATTCTAAGCTCTAAACCAAAATGATGCTATGATTCTATTAATACGGATAGATTCTTTGATGGAAAAGAGACATCCAACTAAACTATTCTCCTTGGAATATATTTCGTTGAGATAAACAATAACATATGTAATGGTGGTAAATGTCAAATGTTCGGCAGTTTGAAAAAGATATGACTGGGTAGGAACTTACTATAACTCAATGTCAAAATAGTAAGGTCCCCAAAAAGGATCGATCTCACAATGACCAAGTAGAGACACCATTGCTCTATGGCAAGTCCACCAGATAAATGGTATAAGCATAAACATATTATGGTACCTTGAAAGTCAAACAGATAACCCTTTATATATTCGAGGGCAGGATATAATCATCTTAAACAGGGACAAAATCGGAACCTGTACCAATCATAATTGGGGCTCTTGGAACGGTCTGAAAGACCCTTGCGAAAAGATCGGAAGAATTGGAAATCAGAGGAATAATTGAAAGTACTAAAAACAGTATCACAGACATCGGTAGGAAATGTTTGGAGTTCGGAGTTACTTAGGAGAGTTGCTGTCATTTGATTTCCAGTGTGAATAATAGATAATAATACAGAAAAATAATTTCTTATTTCTGATGTTTCCGCCTTGATATATTTATTGACCAGTTCATGATTATATTTATTTGAAGATATGTTTTAATCATAACAGAGAACACAAATCAGGACTGTCAAAAATGCTTATCCGCCAGAAAAAATGTATTTGACGATGTATATAACTGACACACTCTCCGTATTAGTTTTGATCTATCTATGTGGAGTTGGGAAATACTTCTAACCAATCAGAAAACAGCATGAATTAGGTTCTCTATACTTCCTGTGTCTAGTTCCAAATTGCTCGCTATTCATGTATTCTTATCATATGACAAAACAAGCACAACAAAACGAAATAAGTTTCTTTGGTTCAGAAGCCGCAGGAAATTCTTTCTGGCGTATCGAGTGTTATCAAATCGGAACTAAGAGAATCCTTAAGAATTCGTCATCGAATATTGAAGATTAGTTAGCAATGGCTTGTCTAATAGCAAGTTATCTGTACGTCAACTTCATTTATCTGTTTTTCTCTTGCCTGTGTCTCATTACCTTCAAAAGAGCATCCTGTAAACGATTTAACGATTACTTCTTGAGAAAGCCGCACTAATATGGAACTATCATGAATAGAGTTACAGTTGTAGTAGTTTCTTTGCCAGAAAAGTAAATAACTTATTTTACCTATCAGTCTAGTGTCAATGTGATCATTCTACATAGATGCATACATATATACATGTACCTATCTCCCGTGCAAGAAGATGTGAAGTAGCCTTATAGTGATAAGGCTACTTCATGTGTAATATCAAACTAACAGTATTTCCAATAAGGAAATATTTATTTAAAAAGACTCTACCGTTGTATAAATTAACAGGGAAAAGTTTTATTCGAATTTGGTGTGACCAAACCACTTCCCAATAATAGGAATATACTGGTTGTTACATCATCTATGTAACTATCCATTTTTTCATGGGTAACTATCGCTGACAGAACACAGACGACTAGCATATGTTAATTAGAACCCATGGGCAGACATAAAACTCACTTGAAATCGTCCGCCAGCTAACCGCGTTCCCCAGTAGTTAAGATTCCATATTCAAGGCGGTTCACACATTTCTAAGCTCCTGCCAGAGCCTGTAGATTTACTTCTGTTTCAATTCTGCGTTTCTTCTGCGTTTCATTGTATCCTCTTCATTGTCGTAGTTGTTAAAATAACGCTCGCAATTGCTACTCATTTAAGAGTCCAACATATGTAGTTTATCACTGTTCTCAGCATATCTTTTTAATATCTAGTATCCAGGAAACGTTCGGGATATTAGAAGTTGGGCCATACCAATCTAGTCCCAAAAATCCCAACTTTCGGTAACATGTTATATAAATGCACACAAACACAAATACATAATTGTTGAAGAATTTACACAAAGTTCCCTTACTGCACTTGATATAACAGCAAATATTTAAATTGAAGTGGCATGGTATTTATTATATAGATATCGTCCATGCATTATATAGTTATAAAACATGCATCTTTTAGACAAATTTGGCTATCGTATCACTGTTATATGTAAACAAACAGGTTTGTTAAAAAGAAACTCCCTATTGGAAATTAGTAATACTTTTATTATTTATTATTCGATTGTAGTCAAACTAGTTTTACTTTCGACCATACAATGATAGCATTTGCCTAGGAAGAAATCACGAAAATAGAGAAATATTTACAAAAGTTACATATAATTTCTAATAAGGAGTTGATTCCCACCCATGATTTATAAAGGAAATAATCCGAAAAGTAATGACATGTTTAAACTTTGGGTGATAAGTAAACAAAAATAACAAAGAATAACCCTAGAAACTGTTATTTTCCTCTAAATATCTACAGCCATAATTCATACGTACTTTTTGTAGGTCTGCAAATCAGAGAAACTTTTACGACTGCAGACGTCTACAAAGAAATTGATTTGTTTTCACTTCTTCCAAAAGATTTACAGAACATTCAGACAATGTTTAGATAATTGTCTCTTCATGAATATTTATTGCGAAAATTGTGTTCTGAGTATCTGATAATATTCAGCCGTGCGGAGGAAAATATTAAATTGTCCGTGCCTATTGAACAGAAACCGTGGAACATTATCTTGTAGAAGGATTTAGAGCCTAATATGTTTTATCAGGAGCCTATGTCCACTTGTCCGTTAACGTGATGAATTTCGATAATAATGTCTGTTTGTGTAAAATAACTCCTCAAGCATTCTGCATGAAAAAGATATGGCACAACGTCATAAAATGTTTGGTATTCATTTTATCTTTCTAATCGGTATGTTAGAACTTATTTATTTTCCCTTGTGTCCAGCAGTACTAAAACATTCTTTAACAGTGTATTGTAAAGTTGTTCTTGCAATGATGACGTTCATATATATGTATACATTTCTTAAGAAACCCTACATTCACTTGAGCACATTGGGAAGACGGTGGATTAAAATGAATATGCACAGACTTGAAATAGTATATGGGATTTAATCGTACATACATTCATGCAGGCACACACATGCGACGGCTACCTAATCCTTCTTATATATACGTACAAGAGAACGCATGTTTGGATCCATGGAGTGTAGTAAT
>VCCN01003404.1:4114787-4129608 GCA_006491835.1 Architeuthis dux
TACTGGGAATATACCATATCTTCCGGGTGGATCCTGAGAGGGAAAATGTAAATTACACAGAACTTCTCCGTCTTGGCAGAAAATAAATTAACAGTCCATCTGTTATCTGCTAACATTGATTAATTTAAATCTGGAATCGCTTCTCGGGTGCAACGACGGTTAGAATTCCAACAAAGTACTATTTTTTTTTCCTTGAATAAAAAATGTACTCCCAACAACTATCAATGCAATCAACGCGAACTACTATCATAGTCGTTGGCTGTCTGCCTACCTTCTCCCACTTCTAACCACCACCCTCTCTCTCCCTGCATCCCCATGTCCGGCGCCCCGCGTCTGCTTTGGTCAAGATCTCTTTGCCCACTGCTGCTGTCTTGTCAACGTCTTTTACCGCCAAAAGTATCAAACTTTTTGTTTAAACGGTTCAGCCAACCGCCACCGAGAGATTTCGAAAACCCTGTGGAAGGGCGTGTGATTGTCTTACTACATATTCATCAAACTCTGCATTATTGTATTATTTTACATATGGAATATATAGAAATTATAGTATTAGTAATTGATAGTATTGTGAAATTAGTAATTAATCAGTTAAGTATTAATGCGACTAAGTTTTGAGCCACGAAACGCCTTTAGCTTTTCACACGTAAATGCCAAATTAAAATATATTTAAATATGGGAGCCAATTTGTTGTTGAGTTTCCAGGTTTCAGTTCCATAGGTGTCTATCAGGAGGACGAATTAGTTGTATATACTTCAATGGACATCAATACTCACAACATGGATTATCAGATATCATATGCGAAACTGTGGTCGGCAGATAATAAGATGGCGTGATGATTTAGACAAGGTTCACGAAATATTGGCACCGTGACGCCCGCGATAGAGAGATCTGGCGGATTAGGGGGATGGTCTATGTACAACGATGGGCGATAAAAGATTGATGGTGATGATGATGATAATGATGATATCAGAGTGCCGGATATTCAGAATCACTAGTTTATTGATCATATTTGGCTCAATCTGAATCACATGGAGTGAAATGTTGGTTAAGAGTGTAATGGATACACAACTATCTCAGCCACGAAGCAGGTTTGGTAAGAATATGTACTATTCATATCTGTAGTTTGGTGGCATCAGATGTCTGTCTAATTACGAAAAGAAGTTTATGTTCATCAGTCAAAATTAAAACAGAGATGTAACAAAAACAGGGTTATCCAAATTGTAAAGACACTGTAATGATTTCTGTGATGACTTCCCAAATCATCATATCAACGATGGCTAAATGTGAATGATGGCGTATATTTCAGAAACATCTTATCATGAAATGAAAATAAAATAATCTAAAACTGTTAGAGCAATGTTTTGGTCGGCAGTGAATGTTTTGATGAGATGCTAACATATATTTGGTTATTATGAAGGGACAACTATATTAAATTAACAATTCCCTCTTTGTTGTTGCTATAAACCAATTAGTGGCCAATAGACAATTGTAACAAGGGGTGATCAATGCCAGCATCATTTACAGTACCAAACCTTTCCATGACTAAGAATATGCCATTTTCCCTATTAGTTCTGTTATATGGTTCTTGCTTTGGCAGTTGCCTTTACAATTGCGATTTCGACATATTCTGAAGCGTAGAATGTAGTTATACATATTCAACTGATTATACGACATTAGCCTTCTTTTAAATGTTCATCTTATGATTCATCATATCAGTTTTAATGATATAATCTCTCATTTATGCAGATGCTGTCCTCAAAGAAAAGTAGACTATTGTTTTTGTATGAGTTCAAACTCGCTAAAGAAAATTAATTATAAAATCCTAGATCATCCTCCATCTTCAACAGGATTATCTCCGACATATTATCACTGATTCCGGCACCTTGAACGTTTTCCTCACAATAAAGAGTATGTCAACAAGCGATAATGACAGCATTTGACCGTTTCAAACGTCACTAATTTCTATAAAGAAGGAATGTTTAGACTTGAGGCCCGATGGAAAAAAGTAATTGAATCAAATGGAGCTTATTTTGATCAGTAAACCAGGATCGTTTACATTTTTAAGTTGCTTTTATTTTTCCGTTCATAAACGTTTATGTGGAACAACCTAATAGATATAACTATCAGGATTTTAAAATGCAAACTATTACAGTAACTATATGAACTTCCAATGATATTTCCTACAACTACAATATTCGGCCGATTCATTGTACGGCCTTCTGGTGTAGTATGTATTATCCATAAGGGTAGAGCGTCTCTTTTTCCAGTCCCTTTCCTGGTGCAAATTATTTGTTTGATACCATTTTCTGCTTTGCATCGCCGGAGAAAGTGACCTAAAAGGAGACACTTACGAATATTACATATTACAACTGAAGGAGATCGTAAAATGTATCGGACGAAACATTATATATATTAACATCAGAGATGGGAAGGAGAGATCGGATTGTTCGAACAAAAGCTGGAATTCCACTGATATTTTGTAAACATGACATTAGAAAGCATAAAGATAGGTTATTACATTGTGTACGTGAAATGACAAAAGTTTCCGGCCCTTTATCCTTCCAGATAGAAAATGCTAAATGTTAAATAGAAGATATTTCATTTAAGTACTTTACATTATTTAATAAGGAAAGTATAAGAAGAGCACAGTTCACTAAGAATTCTGTTTACTTTTCTTAAAATGCAAAATGGTTTCCGAAAATAATCTATTGAATATAAATCACATTTTGTAGATTTATTTAGTTTTTCACATTCATTATTCGGCTGCTCTTCTTAAAGGTGTCTTCTTATGTATTTTCAAAGTGTGTTTCTTCTTTACTGAGAATAAATGTTTTCTGTAATTCATGATTAGGAAAGAATTCTCTCATCACACAGACAAACACACACGCGAAGGAGATCATACTTTGTGGTTTATCTAGTAGAGACAGAGGTTGTTACATAAGTTAAATAAATATGAACAACGTGTTAAGGAGATCTCTGATACAGAAAATCGGAATTTAAAAGGGACAGCAGTATGAAATGGTTTATGAATGGTAATGGTTTATATGAAAATACTTGGTTAATACTTATGGTTAATAGAATTGTTTTCTTTTTGTGAATGACCTTCAATAACTAACAGAACTCAGAGTAGAAAATGTGTTTGAGTAATTATCTTAATCATGAGAACGTTATGATTCTTATTAGGAGTCTGTCGATAAATATTCCAATTACGCATTGGTATTAATCAGTATTAACAAGTGTATAAGTATTGCACTTATCGAAATGTCTCACCGGGATTATGTTTTTTCATTATATAAGAACATTTCATTCTGCTTGAACCTATGATCAACATGTACCATCTCCACAACAGAAACAACAGCAAAGCAAGTGTATTGCAATATCGGCAATTGAATATTGAACGATATTATTTTGAATATTCTCACCAGAGTTCTTTGATGTTTGATGTTTGGCTGAGGATTGAGTGACAGCAAGTCTCCTTAAATCCCAATCCCTTTCCATAGCATTATCACCGACTCCATGTCCGATTCCCCTCAATTTCTTTTATTATAAATTGTTGACTAGTATTTATTTCACCTAACTTCGGTTGCCTTCTATCACAACTACTCAGCCCAGCATTCTACGATCAATAATGAATGGTGAGAATCGGAAGAAAACGTTTTCTCAAGTCTCGTCAAAAGCTGATTCTTTGTTTCCGATCTGCGCTGTTTACAAATGGTTGTAAAGTGACGGGTTGATCAGTTGCAATACATGGCAACTGAAATTAAGATGAAATAATTAATAATAAAACAATTAATAATAATTGACAATATCTAAGAAAGAAATCCAGATAATATTTTTCCAACCTCATTTCAAGTGTGTTTTAGACGGTTTCCGTTGCATCAGTTACATTATGCTCATGTTCTTCAGATTCCTTATTTCTCAGGCGAGATCCTGGTATTTTCTACAAATTTAAATTATATTGATGATCGTTCTTTTACCTGCTGGAATAGCCACGTTCATGATCTGATAGAATCTATTCATCTTGTTCACAACATTTTATTTTCTCTGGAAAAGCCTTTAGTTTGTGCTCATACCATTTGTCTACACGTTCTAAGCCAAGTCGTTTGCCCATTTGCAAGTGAATCACATGTCTCTACGCTACCGTGATTGTTTTTATACTCTCTTTTGGCGAGCTTATTTGCTTTCAATTATAATGTTGTTTACACTCTCATCCGTTTGCCGTTTTTTCTGTTTTACCAGACTTCCCCTTGACGTCATTGGTTCTGGCATATTTATACTGAGTTGCAATGATAAGACATTACGTCACTTTTTTACCATTTCTCCTGAGAAGGTCTTTTCATCTGTCACAATCTCAATTTGTCATTTGAATTCTCTGTAGATGTTTTCTCTTCCCTTGCCGTTCATTTGTTTGTTTTACTTTTGTCATTTGCTTTGCAGTTACGAGTGTTTTTCATGATCGTTTTTCTGATCTGTTGTTTGTATTTCATAAGTGTTATCATAGCAAATTACACACAGTCCTGATGCTGATGTATCATTTTCCTTTTCCTTTCTATATTCTTTTTACACAAAGTCTGTCGACATAATCTCTATGCTGACGTGTTTTGTGCATCATTTTCATATTGATATTGTTATTTCCTGCCATTTGTTATCTTTTCTACGTGTTCGTATTTCTTTTATTCACTACCACAAACAGCAAGGAGAGTGACAATGTAGTAGTAGTAGTAGTAGTAGTAACAACAACAACAACAACAACAACAGCAGCAGCAGCAGCAACAACAACAACAACACTTATTCTGAATTTTGTGAACGGCTGAGTTGTATACAGAGAAGCCGGCAGTTTTGAATCGTTGCTCAATTGCATGCATAATAGCCTGCACCTGCAATTGAGAGCAAGTCATGTGTGGATGGCTAATGGGCGACGACAATGATAATGATGAATAAACTGTCAGTCAAATCTAGCTCAGTTTACAAAGTCTGATGAAGTGTTGGAGACTCAGAGGATACATTACATCATACATCACCTATTCATCCACTGAAGAGCTTTGTGTATCATTCTCATATTGATAGTGTTATTTCCTGTCATTTCTTATCTTGTTCGTATTCCTGTTATTCACCACCACAAAAACCAAGAAGAGTAACAATAACAATATGTGCCTTTGACATAATGAACATATATTAAAAGAAAAATGTATTTTTGCTTTTTCTCACAAAACATAAAGAAAGGCACGTTTCATTACGAGCAAGATTTAACTGAAATTACGTGTTACTTAAGATTAGATGTAATCGATTTTTTCATTAAATCAGGGTGCCATTCGTGAAGATTAAATGAACAGGTCTGGTTAGTCACTCAATAGAAAACGTCACGTGACCAACATATTTTGGCAGCATGCTGTGTTGGGGGTGATCAATTAAAACATTGTAAACTGAACCCCCGACTAAAAACCTTTTTTTTTGGGGGGGGGGGCGGATTTAAAAAAAAACAACCATTTTTTTTAGACATAATAAGTAGTAAATGTTTAAGTTTTCAGCCCTCTAATTCTATTGGTGCGGCCTGTACGCGTGACATATACATAGCCAGTCAGCCAGAATCACTTGAAAATGGAAGAAACCTATATTGACAGTTTTGTTTGACTTATTATCAACAGCAGATAGAGCAGAACAGTGTTGCTTAAGAAAATGCATTAATTGCCATGCCTTTCAACCCGTATTCAATTAATTGATTAAACCGGTGTTTAGTAATCCTTGGGAAAGTAACCAATAAGTATATTCTGGATTCAAATTCTCTCTAATCGGCTAATCGTGTCATTAAACAAAGAGAATCGGCTTCAGTGTTAAGCAACAAAATCCGTTTTATATTTATTTTCTGTTTGCAGCGATATCAATAGAAGAACTTGTTGAATTGAAATACATGTCAAAGAAAATCTAGAAGCAAGATTAATTTTCAGTTGAATGGGTTAAAATAATGAAATTCCCCATCTTGCAAAACATTCCGAATAAAGGGAGAGTAGCGGTTCGTAAAGATGTTCAAAGCGAGTAATTACAACAAAACATGGTTTCCGTTTCCTAATAAAGTAGACATTCAGATGAAAGAAATAATCTGCTTATTTTAGTTAAAATTAACAAAGATCTTTATTCAAAAGTACAACCATTTTTCTAGAAGGACCTTCCTTTACATAAGTATATGATTGTATATTGAATAAAAGGTACCCCAGAAATGCGTAAAACATCCGGGTGCAATCGGGTTCCCACACCTTCCTTTAGCACTACATCATTGGGTATATAGTCCGGAGGCTAGCAGGGCCTACCATGCACCCCACCCATTATCCTATGAGTAGGGTACCCACATGTTCTTTAAGATGTCCGCTTTCCCCAAAAAGATGTTCACAAGAAGAATTACCTCATTTTTATTATATAATTGTATACTTCCACCAAGAATTAATTCTACAATCCATAGAATTTGGACTGAAGTCTGAATACTTAGCTTCACGTTTTGGGCTGTAACCTTTTAAGATAACTGTTGGGAAGCTGAGGGTATGCTCTTTCTAACAATATATATATATATATATATATATATCCTTCATGAATTTGGCCTATAAAGTATACTTGACATTTCCTTGTAAAATGCTGAAATACCTATAAATAAAGTGTATTTTTGAATTCCTCATATCTGAAAACCATGATTTAATCCTTTAAATTACTCAGATATGTCAATTGGGAAATGAGATATGACATTCTGTTTTGTGTGTGTGTGCGTGTGTGCTGGCGGCCATCTTGTTTTATGCAAGTTCATCCCAACTTTTTTTCTTAGGAACATCTTTGTTCTGATAGAGGACATCCTAAGGAACATTAGAACATTGGTACCCTACTCATATGATCATGGGTGCGGGGGTTGCAGGGTAGGCCCTTGCTGTCCCCAGGACTAATATATGTAGCTAATAATTATCTGGCCACAAAGGAATAAAGTAACTTTAATTAGCAATATCAAATTAGCAATCGAGAGAGTGATTGCGTCGATTTTGCAATGCTTTTTCGCATATCGTTCAGCTTCACCCGAGGGACAGGGCATCTGGTCATACCGCAGCCAAATGGTATTTATGAGTAATTGTCAGCTAAACAGCTTAACCTGAAATGGTTTATAGGAATTCAGCGCAATAATTTTAACTTTCATTTTACAGTAATTATTACTTACCCTAGAAATCAATGCTCTAGAATTCTGTAAAGTGGCCTTAGTTGACACAAACTTTTACCTTTATACCTAGTCAGTCATTCATGAGAAATCCGTCAGTTGTTACTTGTAATTTAATTGTTAAGTTTCAGTTATAGAGACTATTTTGGCGCATCTCCAACTTTGATTTACCCATACTTCCCTCTGACTGAAGAGGCGTCTGGCGCCATCTTGCTGGAGATGGAGCAGACGATGTTACTTCTCTCTTGGATATATGCAGACATTGTTTATTTAATTGATTGACATGGAAACTAAAAAAAACGCCTTTTAGCCGCAAAATGTCTATATCGAACTTTATCTTTTATTTTCGAATTCAAATTGTTTTGTTTCTGTGCTTTTTTACCAATAATCTAGTTGATCTCTTCAAGCTAAATAACCATTGACACTGGTTTCAAATCTTTGGTGTAAAGTATAATGATAATTAATTCGAACAGTTTTTCAACTTTAAAGTTATAAGCGTGATAGAAACTAATAGAATCCAGTTCCTACTGATGAATATATCTATATAATATTAAAAGGCCGCTTCTATTTATCTGTATGTAATCTCTAAGTAGTCAAAATAGTGTATTGTAGCCAGTGCTATTGAATTGAGGTGAACTAAAATACGTTAACTTAAAGAATGCAAAAAAACAAACAACGTTTGGTGTTATTTGAAACTGAAAAACTTATAATATTGATCTTATTTCTATCTATCTATCTATCTATCTAATATGGAAATCCTGACTCTGTTTATCTGTAGATGACCTCTAAGTAGCCGAAACGGTACATTGCTGCCAGAGGTATTTAATTAAGGTAACCCTAAAATGCGCTTACTCAAAGAATGAAAGAAAAGGTCCAGGTGATGTGCAACTGAAAAATAATATTGTGGGGGTCTAGGCAAGGCTAGGATCTAAATCATCAGCATTATAAGCCCACTGTTTCCCATCTCCTTCCATGACGATCTTCAGGACCCGTTACTTGTTTAGTTGTTTGTTCACTTGTATATTTATGTCACTGATGAACCAGAGCTATTGTAATGAAATACACCCAGGCCATGTGTTCGTGTGTTCTGTTTCATCATGGATGTGTCGAGGGCGAGATAGTCTGATTGGGCCCATCACTCTTCAGGCTGGTTTAGAATTGGTTGCCAACCACAGCTGGAGAGCCCAGTCAGTTTTACATTGTTAATATTGTGTGGTGGCCTAATGGGTCATAGTGTTGTCTAGTTTACCTTAAATCTCTAACGTACATAATTATCATTACTGCGCAATAGTTTCGATCAGAATCTGATGGCACTTAAGTTTCTTAGTAAAAGCAAATAAAATATATTGAGGTCTCCATTGTTTTTAAAGGCAAAGCTAGAATCTAAGTCATCATCATTATACGTCCACTGTTGGACAAATGCCTTTCCCATCTCCTTCCATGACGAACTTGATTGTGCTAACCTCTGCCATGTCTTACCGGCAAACCTTTCTATCTCATCCCGCCATCTTGTGTCTGGTTTTTTCCTACTGCGTTTACTGTCACATGGGCACCAATCGGTTAGTCTTTTGCTCCATCTATTATCGTCCCTTCTTGCTAGGTGACCAGCCCATCTTCATTTTTGTTGCTTAATTATTTGTATAATATCGTTCAATCTAGTCCTCCCTTTGATCCATGTTGATCCTTTTCTATCTCTTAGGATTATCCCTAGCATAGCTCTTTCGATAGATCTCTGTATGATTCTAAGTTGGTTCTCATTCCGTTTTATTATTTTCTATGTTTCGCATCCGTAAGTCATGGCTGGTATTATGCATCCATTGTATACTTTACGCTTTAAGCACATTGGCAGGGTGCTCTTAAATGAGCATATAACACTAGCGAAAGAAAACAACAAATATATGAAGTCATGGCATTTTTAACTTCATGAATTAATTGAATTGAATGAATATTTTGCGAAGTCTTTTGAAGATATTATGTAATCCTGCACTATTTGTTATTTTTCTGTATTCTTTCTCTTGTAATCATATTAGAATTAGTTATTCATCATGAAAAGAATCACGGATATATTTGAATTTCTATGTGATTTTACAAAAAAACACTATTGAACTCGTTTCAGTGGAGGTGTCCATTGTTTCAAATGTTGGGTAGAAGATATTTGTTATTAGCGAAAGTGTTAGCTTTAAGTAGAAGAGTCTATTGTTACTGACAGAGAAGCAGAAAAAGTCACATTGTTCATAAAGTTTCTTAGTTAGCTGGACGAATATCCTAATTATATAAGTTTTATTAAAACAAATATAAAAGTAAATGTTGATGTAAGCCAAATGATAAGAAAACAAGCAAACTTGAAAAAGTTGGAAATGCACGTGAGACCGTTAAATTGCAATGCTGGCTTATTTCATAAATATAGAAACCTAGGCACGCATTTACTTGCTGTAAGTAGTTCGATGGAATACTTTCCCCGGAACCACCACATACGCGTGTTGAAAATGTCATTCATGATAAATGAAAGAGTAATTATGACCCCTTGGTCTGTTTTAGACGGTGTTACACATTATGTGAAGAGTAATTATTCTCGTTGATGCAATGGCAAAATTATCTTTAAGCTAACAACATGGATCAATAGGGACTAATGAAGGATGAATACGCTGATGGCACTGGAGAACTCTAAACACAAAATAGTGTCTAAGTGTCCCACGGGGTCGTTATCTCCTTTTCTCTTCAATTCATCCATCTCTTGCCATCATCTACGATCTTTGACTTATGGTAATTAGGTCACGTGTTCTTAACTGTGACGTCAGGTATAAAGATGATTTGCTGCCATATATACACGATATATGAGTATATCCATAATATCTATGCTAAATATCGAGCGTAAATATATACGAAACAAAAGAAATGTGGTAGCATGTCCGACATAATTCACTTTGAAAGCATATACAATTGTAGCGAAATAGACAGGATCAGGTTACCAGTGACCAGTGGGGATGGGAACGTGGTCAGATTTGGAATCTGTGTCAAACTGCCTACGTGACCAAGAGGGGTATCAGGTTATCGAAAAACCGTTGGGAATTTGAAAAGTGGGAGGAGTTATGACCATTAGGTGTATAAAGGCTAGAGAAAAAACAGTAGAGTTAGTGGGGGTCCGGAGGCAGTGGGGGGAACGCGAGGTGTCCCTGCCTCGTAGCAGTGCCAGTAGCAGTAGCAGTGCCAGTATCAGTAGCAGTAGAAGTAGCAGTCCTTGAAAAGTGACCGAACCCTTTAAACAACGACAATGCAACAGAATTTCCGTACCTCGCCGAAATCCGCAGACCAGAAATTGACCTGCGTGGTACGGAAATAAAACGTAAAACCTTAATATACGTAGATTTTGTCGTCTTTTCTCTCTTTGTGTCCACAAACATGAATTTCCCTCCACAGAAATGTGGCTCCAGTCGACAGACCCAGACGGAGACATCATCACCATCATCATCATCGCCGTCTGCAGCCCGCGGAGGCGAAGCGGATAGAGAGGTCATTATTTTCATCGCAGTCCGCAGCCCGCGGAGGAAAAATGATCGTCTCTGAAACTCTAACCCTCAACGAACTTTCCCTCATGGCGACCTTCTCAGAGACTGCCATCTCTCTATCTTTCCCTCGTGGCGGCCGCGATCCTATGGTGGTTAGTACAGCCTCGTTGTGCTACACAATTACATTACAATTAGCTTGTTCAAATACACAAATAATTATTTAAAAACTGTATATTGCAGTCAGTCATTATGAACAAGGTTTATGGCTTGATCCCAAACGTTGAACGAAATGGAAATCGGAGTTCACGAATTTATGTTGTCCTTTACTTAATACGATAGACAACCAATTTTCTCGAAGATGCTTTTTCAAAAGACTGTTGGAATAGCAATTATGTTGGAACAACCAAGATTAGAAAATACAAAATTAACAATACACCTCTGACCTAACGTTATATACTCGTTCTATTTGTCCTTTTCTCCTCAGGATTCCCATCTGCATAGGGTGTTAGTTGTATGTTCACTTGTTTATTCATGTCACTGATAAACTAGCGCTGTTGTAATGAAATACCCCCAGGCTGTGTATTCGTGTTTTCTCTTGCTGTGGAAAAGAGGGTAGAGAAGAAAGACGTGTTGGGGTGATAGTATTGGCACTTGCCCCAAAACGCTCTATAAGGTTCAGGGCTAGAAAATAAGTCAAAGGGATGACCAAGGGAACAAAAAGAATACGTTCGACCAATCAAAGTATTTGTACGGGTGCGGCGTGATTTTAAATCGGGTGTCAGTTAGTCAGTTGGGCTCAGAGCAGCGACGGGTCAACAACGGTGTTCCACTCCTAACCCAGAGGGAGAGAGAAGGGGGGGGGGAAATCGGTACAGCCTGATTTGAACTGCTACCACCACCGCCAGTCCTTCAGTAACGTAACTAGGAAAACTTCAACGAAACAGAATTCAATACCCCTATTGATCCGCGAACCGGTTCTGCATGGAAGCTATCAACGGAAATGAAAGGAATCCACATTTTCTTTGAAATTAATGAATGTTGTCTTCATCTCCGACGTGAGAGAGCCTTTCTCCTGTATGGACCAACTGTTTATTTCCCCTCCCCACAGACTTTTCTCTCCCATGCATGTGCACCCCTGGAACGAGACGTCTCATCTCGAGAAGAAATGCCGATTATACTACATGTCTCGTTTCGGTATAATACTACACTGTCTTTCGTACAACTTACGGCGAGACCACAATTTAGTCATATCGAGAGTTTGAGTTTAAATTAGGTGAAGAAAACAAAGTCAGACCTGCTCGAGAGTTTGACAATAGCGAAAAATACAAGTGTTATGGCAATATAGATTGAGAAGAAACGCTAATTTTCATTATTCGGATATACGAGATACGATTTAAGATTTGAACGAGTTTATACGGAAAACAGAGAACTTTGTAATCCCCATCGTAGGCTCTGTCAAACTGATTGACTCTTAAAACCATATTCTTGCAATATAAATAAATTTATATTCTTGGGATTTAGAGGAATGTAAATATATTGATTACTTTGTAATTCATGTGAATGGTTGAAATTATTTTCTGTTGGATAAACAATTGTAATTGTGAATATGCATGTATATTCAGTATCATGACATGAAAAGCAACACATTGGGTATATATTTTCAGTGGAGGCTCGTGTCCATACCCATATATGTATATGATAATTATAATGACATTTATTAGTTGAAAACCTATATTTGCCCGGCGCCGGTGTGGGCGACTGCTAAACGAGCGGCCTAAATCGTAAATGTGAATAAAGAAACGAACTCCGTGCTGGGATCGAACCCGCGTCCAACCTGGAAGCTACCTTATACGCAGGTACTGCTCCAACCGACTGAGCTAACGAAGATCTCTTATGAGATTAGTTATGATTGGGTCGGCTCGTTTAGCAGTCGCTCACACCGGCATCGGGCAAATATAGGTTCTCAACTAATAAATGTCATTATAATTATCATATTATGTCGGATATAAAATTATCCGCCATTTGATTCCATATATGTATGCATTTACAATGTTGGTTTTTCTTGCAACAATAGGCATGTGCAATTATATATATAATTTCACATGCCTATTGTTGCAATAACACAGGCCGACCCAGCAATATCACCAGACTTTGCTTTTAGCGGGTTCGATAATTATATTTTATTAATATGTTTTTCTGGCAAAATGTATTTGAAATATAAAGTATATTAATTATGAAAGCTGGCTTCATGGCAAGGATCTATTGCATTCTCTCCGCTTCAGAGTTGTGAGGTTTTATGGTATCATTCATCTGCACTCTATCCTGGAGGCACCAGCATGTGATGTAAGGCCGATATACAAAGAAGGCAATTACTTATCTTTCAGTAAAGATATTCATTATTCACCATCACAGATGTCCTTCACCCCCAACAAGTACAAGAAGCCTTCATCAAAACAGGCTTTTCCGTCTTTACAATTTGGTTAAAGAGGATAGTTCTTAATAGCAATAGGCCACATGAGATAACATCTATAACATTATAAATTGTTTTATATGCTGTAACCCAGTGAAGCGTCGTTAGGGCAGCACAGTTGATTTTCATCATGGGTGTGTCAAGGACGAGATAGTCTGACGGAGCCCATCCCTCTTCAGGCTGGTTTAGAATCAGAGTTGCCTTACTCCTAGACCGGTTGCCAACCATAGCTGGAGAACCCAGTCGGCCTTACCTTTCCCATATTTGGGCCACTCTGCATTGCCAACATCACGTTAAGGTTGTATACACTAACTTCTGTTGGTATGCCCGTTATATCTGCCCTGTATAAAACCTTATATGCATTGCAACCAATATATCAGTATGTAAAAGCTGTCATATCAAAATAATTCAAAATCCGTCTCATGTCACCATGTCTAACGCCTTTATTTTCACTTCATACTTGTCGTATGTTATTCGTCGTTCGCGTTCCTCTTTGAAGGCGTTGTTGTATTATTTAAACTGACACTGAAATACACAAGAGGTTACCGAGGACGGGAAGTGAATATTGATTTTACCAACATCGATTCAGATTATCGTTACAAACGTTTTCAATTAATCAAATTATTTGCTAAACTCTTTACTTTGTTCATTAAATATTCTTAATATGATGCACTAATCTCATTAAATACTTCAGCCTCAATATTTCATTTACAGCATTTAGTTCATAAATTTTAATGTCTGTGCCGTGCATGTTATGAATTTTAATTCAATTAATTCACTTAACGGCTTCTTTTTCTGCTAGTTCAATTGAAATGGTGGGCAGTATTAATTTTTTCTACATGAAGATACCTCATATCTTCAGAAGCGTTTGAATAATTTCCAAATAAATGTAAAATTTGCCATTTAATTTCACGCCGAGTTCATTGCCAAATATCATGTAATAATTGATTACCATGGAAAAGTTGAATTCGTATAAACTTCATACATTCAGTATCGTCTAAGTGATCATTAGAAAAAGTCTGGATTTTAAAGAAAAACAAGCGTGAATGCTACCGGACATAGACTGAGGGACCAATTTAGTATAAACTTACATTGTAAATCGAAACCTCGCTAAAAACCTATTATGGGAGATTTTCCAAAAGTAAAGAATACATTTTTTACATTATTATCCTCCTAGCTCCATTGGTGGGGCCTGTAGACGTGATACATATCCAGCCAACTAGCCAGCCAGAGCCACTTAACAACTGAAGAAACATATGTTGACAGCTTTGGTGACAGTTTTGGTTGATGGTTTCTAACCTGAAAAAGAAAGAATAAGAAAACAAAGAAAATAGCTCTTTTTAGAAAATATTCAACATATCATTTCCTTTAACAGTAAGTTAATACATGATTATACATACATACATACATACATACATACATACATAGGTACATCAATAAGTCCGCAGCCTAATGATGGAAAAGGCATTTATTTTACACAACAAATATTTATTTTTAACATAATATCCTTCCTTGTCAATGAACTCAATTTATTGATGAATCTTAATCACATAGATCAAACATTATACAGGGTACATTTCAGATAATAACTCCGTGTCCCCGGCTATTGACATTTTGATTCAATTTGTACACACACACACACACACACACATAGACATTTTA
>VCCN01003404.1:4204085-4217509 GCA_006491835.1 Architeuthis dux
TCGTTTAAAAGAATCTATATGAATGTTATGGAATGGCGAAAACTGCACATTTCTATCTTCAATAGTTTCCGAGATGTGGGGCAGTTCTGTGACCAATAAAGTTGATAAGAGCGACCTCGCCTACGGCTCCACAAATTGATTTTCAAGTGCCTAACGTTATTTTTATATCAACTGTGCACAATTTGGTGCTTGTATCACAAAGTGAACGATTCGGCCAAAATTCGCAGTTAGCTGGCCCACTATTAAATCTTATTCAAAATACATATACTCAACTATTAAAAATCACGTCATAAGAATTGATTAGACAATGATTTGTATTTGTTTTGTTTTGTTTAACGGCACATCGACCCTTGGTGGGTCATTTAGTGCCGGATTCAGTAGGGGGAGGGGGAGTCCCATGCCCCCATGACTAGAAACTTGAGGGGGGAGAATCCCATATCCCTGTCACGATTAGACAATGAGAACACGCGGTTTATTACTAATAATATTCAATAATCATTAATAGTTTAGTGCATTTTACTATTAGTTTTACTACAGAATGTTAACCTGCAAAATAATTACTAATGCATCGTGTCTTTTTCGAGGAGTAAGGATTACATCAGTTCATGTTACTTTTACAGACTTTGCCAGATACTCTGGATAGAATTATGATAGATGTTTGCTGAAGCCACTTCAACACAAGACCGTAATTATACAGCGCCAAGTCGATGCTCAACCATTATTGAAAATAACCTTTTTTGTAATGCATGTTTAACCTCGTTTAGAACAGTGTTGCAGAATTAGCCATTTTTCATCTAGATCTGGCTGATTTTCATCCAATTCAGCCGAATCTACGATGGCCATTCAAAGCATAATTAATAAGTTTAATAAAAGTAAAAGTACAATTTCCATTAAAAAAATGATCTGGAGCCTTAGAATATAGTTATTTTATTTAATAAGTGGGCTCATGCGGAAATAAGTATATATAACATTTTTAGCTATAAAGTTAGTTGGAAATAGAAAGATTTAGTCGATTTTAGCCATTTTAAAGACAATTCTAGCTATAAATAACAAACCATACTTGACATCACTGATTAAACATATATTATTCGAATTAAAAAAAGAAACAAGGAAATATGTGCCCGAGTTAAGCATCATTAAACTCTTTGGCAATAAACAAGTTTTGTATAAGTTTTTTCGCTGATTTATTAGGTGTGTCAAAGAGTCAAAGAAGTGCAGCCACCAATCGAATGGAAAGAGCGATTGATCATATATTCTTCTGATATAAAAGGTAAAAACAAAATGGCTGCAAACAAAGACTCTGACATCAATCTTGGTTCAGGCAACAACACTTGAACAGCACAATGTACTTGTTAAACTCTGATGCTATCGAACCCAGTGAAGAGAATTGGTTGATTACGCTGATTAGATTCCATGTATTCCTGTCAGTGATTTGAACAAGCCATGGCTGCTATCTTATTATTCGAGTCAACAAAGAAAATAGACGGCTCGATGAAGAAGAGCAGTGCGATCAATTCCCAACTCACAGTTAGGATCAGAAACTGTTCGGCTTTTGATTAATTCTTGTGATAGTAATACCCGCTAATGAATAGTAAAGAGATCAGTGGATCATGTTCAGATAGTTTTTGAAATTGTCCTTTAGAATATTAGGGGGAACAGAAACGAACATTGTCATTGATGCACAACTTCTCTACAATATATAGGAAAAAAGGTCGAAATACGAAGACATATCAACATTAGGAAAATAGCAAAAAGAAATATGAGAAAATAATGCATTCACCAAGAAATGCGCACCACTCGTTTGCTCCCTGGTGTAAATAGATCTATCACTATTGAAATGCTAAAACAAAATCTTTTGGGAAAAAATCGCTATAAATAATTTTGAAACTTGATCGTAATTGACTATTGATTATTTATATTACATCTTATGATACGTGCTTTTTGAATGCTAAAAGGGAAACAAAAATCCTAAAAGGGAAACAAAAAGATTCCCCACGAAGTTTGACCCCTAAAAGGGTAAGGAGAATCCCCCCACCGAATTTGACCCCTAAAATGGGGGAAAATCACCCCCTAATTTGACCCCTAAGAAGCGAAACAAATTCCTTCTTTCGATGTTGATCCTTATAAGGGAAAGCTTTTGCTCCCTAAAACATGAAAAAAATGCATACCCCCTCCCGATTTTGACCTCTAACAAAACTGGAAAAGTACCCGGGATGTTGACCCCTAAAGCGTGATAAGAGTTTGTACCCCCTCCTTCCCGTGGAAAAAAATCCCCCCACTCGAATTTGACCTCTAAATAGGAAAACAAAGCGCCAACCCGATTTTGACATATAAAAGGAAAATAATTCCCCCGTCCCCGATTCTTATCCCTAAACAGAAAAAAAGGTCCTCGTCTTTTTTTACCATTAAAAGGGGTGGAAATATTTACTTTAAACCCCTAAAGAGAAAACTTCGAATGTTAGCGAGATCACCTTTTTTTTCTTTACCGCACATATAAAAATTCTCTCCACCCCCTCTCTCTCTCACTCTCTCTCGCATATATAAATATTATCACTCTCTCTCATACAACCTGTTTTTCATTATCTCTGAACACTTACGAAAGAAGACAACAACGTAGAAATGTTTATAATATGTGTGTTTTAAAGATCTTTAAATCCTTAATGCGAAGAGAGAATAAATGGAATGTAGTGTTTTTATTTACACTACAATTAAATAATGAGGTAGAATTTAACTTGGAATCTAACCGAAAATAATAGTAAAACAATTCATTTAAAAAGTCTACACTGTATTTAAAAACATTTACACTGTGTAAACATTCTACTTCTCCATACCGTAGAATATTTTCTATTCTCTACTAATACATTCGAGACTCTTATTTACGTCACATTCTGCCATTTACCTACTGGACATAAAATATGTGTTCAGTTTAGCATAATACTTGCATTATGAATCGGAACCCCCACTAAAAACCCGATAGTGTTGGAATTTTCAAAAAACAAAATAGCCTATGGTTTATCTCGGAGTTAACACAGTATCCATGCAACAAATCTGGGTCTTTATTATGGCCGTGATGCTCACATACATACATACATACATACATACATACATACATGGTCACACACAAAAATAGCGACTTTCGCATAGTATTAGAGATTGAATTATTTTTAAATCGGTCTCGTATTTGGTCATGTTATTCAAGATCAAGCGCCTCTAAATTTGGAAGTAATGACATTTGTGGGGACATTCTGATATGCACATCTTTTCTATCCCTGACATGATTCCCATTTTTCTTATTGTTCGTAATAAGCATTTAACTGTTAACACAAGCACCTCTGATTTAACAATACTACTTGAATAAAACAATAAGAATTAAATAAAGAGTATATTTTATTGACAATACAACACACACAGAAATTTAATCTCACAAGTTTACTGTATCGATCGTCCAAATTACTAACTACATTTAACCATTTCTGATATTAAGATATCACTTCAAATCACTTTTAGGAGTTTTAATGTTATTGTTGTTTGATCACAATAAAGATGTACATTTAAGACCAATTATTCCTGAGGTTATTTAAAAGAATGTTCATATGTTTATATCTTAAAGGATAGTGACAATTAATGTTCTTGTATGCAATATATATGTTATTTTATTATTATTATTGGGTAAAATGAAATGTTTGTTTGAATGAAAGTTATTTATGTTGACGCGAAATTAGAACAGAAGTTTGAACAAAAACAAGATATTGATTTTTATGCAATTTCAGGATTTCTTGTTGATTTGAATTGAAGAGGATATGCAAAACACCTCAGACAAATGCTCAGTGTTTAAAAGATAAGTCGAGATTCAATGTCTTGTCTTCGCTGAAAATTAAAGCGTCTCCAAAAGTTCACACACACTGAAGTTTCATGTAACTCTTTCCAAATAACTATTCAAAATCTCTCCATGTTCATGGTGAGCAATTATTCAAACATTTACTGTATTGCGTAAAAATATGAGATTGCGCGAATAGATATTGAGTTATAATGTCTACTATGTCAATCTATTTACCGTATCTTAGAAAGTTATATGCATTCATAAATGAGTATGAAACATATACATTCAAATAAGCAGTTCTTTTTCTTTTCATAATAACATTCATCTCTGAGATGTGGATGTGTGTGTATAGGGATACACGTGTGTGTTTGTTTGCAGTAAATCGCGCGTGTGCGTTATTATTCTGTAATGATGTTCTGCTGCATGAAAGACATAGAATGTTATAATTCTTTCTGTTGCAATTCAGTCTTCTCCAAACCAGTCACTCGCTTTCTAGATGGTAGACGAACACTTTGAGTGAATGTATCAAGACCGAACGTTTTGAGGAGACCTTTTTGAAAGATAACACCTGCAAGATTTCCTTACAAGAAGCTGCAAAAGTGTTTTTCGCTGACACAGAACATCGTTATCTTCCCAAAGCAAAGAGACTGTATACCATGACATGCAAGACATGCTGTTACACAAACAGACAAGCCGAAGTGAAATTCCTAGAATACATATCATAATCGAATTATGACAAAAATATATATGCATTGCTCTCCAATCGTAACGGGGCGAATAAAATAAAACTTGAATATTCTCAACATATAAATCTCATTCTTGTGTGTCTTTGTAAATTTCAATTGTCTTATTTTTGTTATCTTCTTGAACCCGGCCTGCCTTTTGATCATTGTTAGATTGGATAAAGGGATCGGTGGGAATGATCCTTACATGCAACTGTAATGAAATACACTCGGGTCGTGTGTTCGTGTGTTCGCCTGCAGAAGGAAGGAGGGTATAGAACAATGGCGTTTTGGGGTGATAATATTGGGACTTGCCTCAAAACGCCATATCATGTTCCGGACTAGAATTTGGGTCAAACGGCTGACCGAGGGAACAAGGACAATGCGTTCGACCAATCAGCTCCGCCGAGCATTTTCTTTAGGGCGTCGTGATTTTTAATCGGGAATGAGTTAGTCAGTTGGGCACACGGCAGCGACGGGTTAACAAGCTATGACTCCTCACCCATTAGCATGCGGGGGAGAAGGGTGGAAGAAGCGAATGCGGCCTGAGCTATTACCATCACCACGGTTACTCTTTCCGAAAAAGCAATTAAGAATAAAACCTAACCAACTCGCTAGATTTTCAGAAAAACAGAATTCAATACTCTGATTGATCCGCGAACCTTCCCGGCACCGATGTTTATCGACGGAAATAAAAGGAACCCACATTTTACTGAATTGTGTTGTCTTTCTCTCCGGCCACGTGGGAGAGCCTTTCTCTTGTATGGAGCAACTGTATGTTTCCCTCCCCAGATAACTCTATCCCGTAAATGTACAACCCTGAAAAGAGATGTCTCACCAGCGAGAAGAAATGCTGGCTATACTACACAACAGCGCAACATTATCCACCAGAATAAGGATAACATCATGTGGTAACCTAAGGATTGCTATGCTTTTTACAAAGTAAAATTGAATTAAAGAAAATCCAATGTCTCTGCTTGTGCACGTCGTTGTGAGCTCATCTAGTCGAGCAGCTTCCAGCGCGAGTTGAGTCATTAAAGGATGGGGACTGGATTTAGCAAATTATATTTACTTGAATATATCGTATTTAATAAGTGAACGATAACACCTTTATTGGAGGTGTGCACAGAAAAATCAATACATACTCGATACCGATAACATTATCACTGCTAAGGTAAAATATTGGATTGATTTCTCAATCTTACCGGTATCGAAAGTTTTGACATTTGACTGTTCATTTATGTAGCATGAATTCCGGTTCAAAATAAAATATATATTGAAATGATTCTTCGGACGATTGAACTCCTTCTTGTTATGTGTGTTGTAAACACGACGTTTCGGCCGATCCTTGGGAGGAAATCCAGATTATCGACAAAGAACGTTGTTGGAAGCAGAGAAAAATCAAAAGAGGCAGCTCACATCTAAATGTCGACTAAATGCATTAGCCAGACAAGCGCGGATTTCAACCCGATGTGGTTTCCACTTCTCAACAAATCTAAACCCGACAGGACAAAGACACAGAAACACCAGGGCCATGCGCTATAAGGGCCACCCCTTTTAAACATAATTTCTGTTTAACCCATCACACTCGGATTTTACAATATTATTTCAATATTAATGACCCTTCTCAAAACTATAGAAAATATATATTAAAAACACATAAGAACCCAGACCCATTTCTACTTGAAGGAACATTATATACGATTCTGGGTAGACAAATTGACACACAATCACGTGACTGCACCATGTTCAGTAGATGTCACTTAGTACACTTCATGAGTTAAAATCAAGGATCAAATATAATATTATATAAGGGACTGTGTAAATCAATAAATTGTATGTGACACCGGTGTCACGGTGGGTCCTTATGGGTTAATAAGCCTAGATTATTCTGGCACAAGGCCACCGTGGTTGGGCTCTCAGTGGGGATAAAAGTTACTACTTTACTAATGTTTTGAAACTTGGGAAAGACATGATTGGGTATAAATAATGTAATTGACATTGAAAGAAATTATTCCCAGAAAATTAAAAAAAACATTGTAATAATTGAATTTCATTTTAGGTCATATATTTGTTTATTTATGTTTATGTTTTTGCGATTTTTTTGTAATTCTAAAAGTTCAATAAAAACTTACATCGAGTCTTGTGATGCCTTAATAATAATCTTTCTTGAAACTCCCACTTCGACATTCATTAGATTTAGTTTAGAAGACAGGATAATTGCTTTTGAAAACGTCCATATTCATTCATAATTATAATTTACTCACAAAATTAAATTATAAATTATATTTGTTGAACTTAAACTTAATTATTTGTACAACTAAAACTTAATTATTTGTACAACTAAAACTTAATTATCTAAACTATTTTTTTTAAGGGAGTTATAGTTACTATTTCCATTGTGGTTTATAAACATAGGTTTTATATTGAGATTATTTCCGCTATATTCTAAAGTTCGTTAGTAACCATTCCGACATACGAAGCGGTAAGTTATTTAGAAAGAAATATCTTAAAACTGAACGCCATTCCTACTTTCTGTTACATTGAAGTGTTTATACAACTGTTGATACTTCATATATATACAAGTCAGAATGCATAGAATATCCAAAAGGCGAAATATGTAGAAAATATCTGGAAAATTACTAATGGTTGTCATTACAACCCAAAAGCCCCGGTGGGTCGATATTGTGACCCACAAACGATTTTCTTCGTTCATATTGTGTAAAAGCAATCGGTGAATGAATACAATTCTTCCGATGTAAAATGACGCGTCCTAATTATTCCCCCATCCTTTGATTATTCATTCTTCTGAAGCCTTTGAATAATGCTATGGATTATGGAGCTCAAAGCCGGCTTAACAATAATACTAAATAGACGAATTCTAAATAAAAGAGAGCAGCACATTCTAATGCGTTATCATTGATTCAGAATCAGTTTGCTTCATGCCATGAAAGTGACATATCATATTAGAATCTTTACATGCGAAGATATTTATACCACTTGGTTCAAACAGATACTTTCAAGGGAACAAATAGATTAGACACTGTGAGAGTCAAATGTTATTGCTATGCACGCTGCTTGACATGTTTATCTTAGATTGAACGGAATTTTATACAAAGAAAATATGTGTTCAGTTAGAGTGAATACACATACACATATTTGTACCAGTAAGAAAAATGCGTATAATATAATTGTAAAGACTTGAAAGAACACTGAACAAGACCATTTTAACATAAAATAGTTGAAAACATATTAATGCAGTGGCAAAATTGATAGTTACATATCACTATAAATAGCTATTTTGTGCCACTCCATTAATACCTTTTTGTTTATTTTTAGAATATTTTAACATAAGAATTGATGAAGGCTACGCAATATTACATCGAATCAGGTACAAAGTGTGATTTGCATTAATATGTTTTCATCTATTTTATGTTAAAATATTCTTGTCCAGTGTTTTTTTAAAGATTTTACAAATATTAACACAGTGTGCAGGTACGCATTCTTCTTACTGCTACAACTATGCCTATGCATATTCACTCTAACTGAACAAATTATTATGGCCAGCGTATTTCTAACACCGATTTCAGTGTTCGAATGACATTTTAAGTAACAGATTCAACACCAGCTTCTAACTCCAGCCTTTAAGCTAAAATAAACTTGCTCTAAACCGACTTCAGAAATACATGTGCTTGTACTGAACAAAGCATACAACCTATAAAAGATTATCCACAGAAACCAATGCACGCATTCCTATTTAAGATTAGAAACGATTTTATTTCATACACATAGACTGCATATCTAAAACTATTCACAGGTCTACATTTGCAAGAAACAGCAATTATTTTTGTCAGCCAAAAAGAGTTCTTCTCGAAATTTCCCAGATGAACTAAACTGCACAAACAGCCCCCAAAACATTCTGTCATGACGTGGACTGGCGTGAGGCACTATCTAGGAAAAAGAATTCCCTCAGATGAAGGCTACGCAATATTACATCGAATCAGGTACGGTGTATTTGATTGTGTTCAGCTGTTCTGTACTGACTCCGCATATACAGCAATCCATATCAACTTTGAATATTGTTTGTTAGAGCAGACTTTGGAACTGTTGCTTGCCTTTTCAAGGGCAAAATATCAAGCGATATTCGATTTCAAGCTCTTTGTCTGTTTTTGTTCCGCATCCAGGTTGAATGGTGCAGTTGCAATTTCCAATGTTTCTAAAGAAACTGCAGTGTCTCTCATGTACGTTTGGGCATTTGTATCTGTGCTTGACATGGAATTGGAATAGAATTTGATCTGCGACAGGGCATAATTCGAATAGGTGGTCCCAAAACTCGTATACCACTTGCTGTTGCCCGTTGTCGTAAACCTCGTATAGGCCACCCAGTTGATCAGATCTTGTTAAAAAGTTGGATGTTTGTGTTAAAAACCAGCGTTGCCAGATTATTCTTTTAATCAAAATCGGACACGGGTGTACCAAAAATCGGTGAAATTCTGACAGAAAAGAGGAAACATACATTTATAGTGTGTGTATCTGTCTGCTTGTATGACCGTAATATTTAAAACGTTGTTGGAAAAAATATGATTAAATTTAAAAAAAAATTGGAATGATATTTTGAAAACCAAGCCTACATTTTTTATTTTAAAATGATGCAAAAATACCAAAAATAACAGAAATCATAAAATAAATAAAATAAAATAAATAATTCATGTAAGCCGTACTTCCGCACGAATGGCGGGAAAGGTGTCAATTTAGCATTATATGAAATTCACATTTCGCAAAGTCAGTTTAACAATGTATGGAATGTTTAGTGTAATGTTTAGTGTAACGTAGGTGGTTTAGACGTGCATAGCGTTATATCTAATTTGAAGTAAAACTCCCCATAAAATTTGTATCTAGCATTTTTCAGAGCAATTTTCGTGAGTAGCAGTAATTAAAAAAGTTACTCACAATAAAGGTCTCTAAATGACAAAAACATTATTAAAATTGGTTGAGTTTTACAAAAGTCATTACAAAATTACTGTCGTCGATTTGACCCCTACTTAATCATATAAAACGCGCCTGCCCAATTAATATACAGCATCCAAATATTCGCTTTCCACATTTGAATCTCATGAGCCAAAGTCAAATGAAATTCCATTAAAATCCCAGGGCAGCTGTCCACCTATTAGGCCTATCTTTGTGAATTCCGAATGTACATTTTAAATGTTAAATGTCTTTCAGAATCAAGCACGACACAAGAGAGAATAGCATGACTATATTTCTCACGAGACAACAATATTAGCAGGAAATATATATATATATATATATGTGTGTATGTGTATGTATGTGTGTGTGTGTATGTGTGTGTGTGTATAAATATGTGTGAGCGTGTATGTGTGTGGATGTGTTCTCTTTGTAATTTTGAGATGAGCTACATTATAAATATCGAACGAACTATATGACTGTTATTTAAACTAATTATGTTTCGAGAAGTGCAGAGCCCATTCAAGAGAAGGCAACCAACCAGAAGAATGGTGGCAAACGACTAATTGTTTTGAACACTCTTTTTTTCCCATATCAATAAATTGAATTTCGTTCAACTTTTAGTACATTCATTTTTCTCCTCGGTTAATAATAAGCAAACGGAAATGTTTTCTCTCCAGGCTCTTGGGTTCGTTTAATATTTCAATGCCTATTCAGACGCATCAGTTCTATAGAATCATTTGAACCAGCTGCAGAATACTACTTCAAATATTACTCTTGCAAACTATTACAATTAAAATAAATACTTTTGAAATAGTTTACACTGGATGTTATTTATTACTTAAATGTGTTTCTAGAAAATAAATTCAAATTTAAGACCCTTATGATAAGATTCCTAGAATAATAGTACGATAGTCAAGAAAGGAGATTAAACATCTTCAATAGATTTGGTTATGATTTTCAATTATTATTTTCATAACAAAATTAACTTTTTTTTGTAATCAATGCCAAATCAAAGTAGTATCAAATTTTTAATTGACTTTCTACCAGAAGCCCTCACGAAATCAACCTAGTTTTAAATGAACGAAGAAGACATCTGTTATTTGCACTAGTAATCCCCTCGCCAGTCATCTGCGTCAAAGGCCATGAAGAATTCTGCTGTTTTTTGGACGTTTCCAACACGCTCTCTCATGATGACTCCAACATTCTCAGTGGGATTGATGTTAGATGAATTTTGTGGCTGTTTGCCAAACCAATCTTTCCAATCTGGGCGTGGCTACTAAGGCGGCACATGCGAACCGTTTATTCACCAATGAGTCAGCCATCAATATTTCAACAAGAGATAGATATGCATGTTTGTGCACAGCTCGCGTAGAATAAATCATGAACATCCAAGAAGGACACGTTAAATATTGTTAATGCAGTTAGTCCCATCGATTGTACTAGATACGTTACTTTCGGAGGGAACATCCAACTGCACAAAATCGGTTTTACTACGAGATACCCTTTTGTTGTTGAGCTGGTTATTTCTTGGTTGTCAAAAAATACTTTCTTCTGACAAATAAGATTTATTGATTAGATACTATCCTAGGCAGTAGAATCTCTTGGTTACCTGAGTTTAAAAGTTATGATATCAGCACATTTTACCTGACATCCTAAAATACTCATTGCATATTGTATGGAAAGTGTTATAAAATACTCGATATCCAACAGCGCTTCAAAAAACAGATGTTCCCGAGATGTTCCCCAAAACACACATTCAAACACAGTGATGGGTTCATTCAAACATAATAAACACATAAATTATGTCTGAATTTTTAAAATGAGGGATTATCATTATATATAAATGTTTTCGGACTGTTCATCTTTTGAATACAACGTTTCAGCCGTTGTAACCTACGGCCTTCTTCAGGTGTAACATATAATATCCGTAAAGATATTTGCATGTGGGGATTTGCACCACCGGGGAGGGAGACTCTCTTTCCTTACGGATATTACATGTTACACATGAAGAAGGATGTAGGGTACAACGGCTGAAACGTTGTGTTCAGAAGATGAAACGAGATGAGAACAACAGCCCGAAAAACTTATACATAAAACACATAATTGTTGAATATCACTAACAGAAAATAAAGTACAATATACCCTGATTTTACGCCGGTTTGATTAAACGCCTGTTGTCAATAACACCGGTTTGAAATTATTTCTTCTTTTTGGTAATTAACCCTTTATAGGGAACCCCTAAAAATATTTTAGATATTAAAACAACCTTTTTATATGTTAAACTAGACCTAATTACAACATATTTCCAGTTGACAGTTTTCGGATTTTGTTTGGTTTATGGGGGCAAAACCCCCTCTGACGAAGTGATCGTATATGGAGCCTCACCCAAAAAGTGATAAAAATGGAAAATATAAAAGAATTAAAAATTAAAGTAGAAAGTTAAATAAAACATAGAATTAAAGAATAACATTCAATATAATGAATAGATACCAACAAAATGATATTGACAAGAAAAATAACTTTAAAATGTTATTGTGCGGGTCCAAAACAGGCTAATTTAATGGGGATATGCCTCAAAACAGTTTCTGTCTTTGTTCAAGCACAAATGTACTTTGCAAAGCGTGCAGACCACATTGATGCGGATTATGTTGTCTTTGTGGCTACAATAGTTACATGTAGCTACTTGTCCCATAAAGGGTTAAGGTAGTATTTTATTAATTAAGTTAGTATTTATTTATCTTATATTTATCAGTAAAAACCTATATTGACATGCTTATATAATGGATTGATTTTACGCCGATTTCGTTTACGCCGCCTCCTCCTCTAGGAATCCATGCCAGACGTAAAATCAGGACAGCCTATATTTTACTGAAAAGGTTATTGCTTATTACCTGTCATTATTATCAATTTTCTTTCTTCTTTCTCCTGCATTTAAATTGTGCTTCGCCGGGGAAAACTTTGCTTTTAAATGTAAACGTTTAAGTGTCCATTATTTCAAATCTGCTTTAGAATTTCGGAATGATTTTAAAGAGGTTTTATAGGACCATTTTGAATAGATATATCCTGCAATTTAAGAGACATTTGCAAAAGCTGCATTATTGTGTATTTTATTTCAATCTCCTCTTTATCCATCGAGCAAATTTGAAATCTCTCGGGAAATAATTATCCTTTAAAATATAAAGTTTTGTTTAGGCATTTCAAAAATATTGATATGCATGTATTCATGTATGCATGGGTATGTATCTCTATGGAACGACTCGACGACAACGACGACGACGACGACGTGAAAGAGCTTGCAGGAGAATCATAAATCGATGGAGTTTAAAGATATACTTTGATTGAATAGCCGCCATCTTCATTCATTTGAATAACGCTACTTGAACAATTACTTCAGGATGCAAACCACATGGATTAGCCTTGCCATGTCATTTAAACATCTCTTCATTATATTCAATAAGCTAATTATGCTTTCTGTTTACATTTGATACATTGACATAATTAGCTATTAACTATCAACTCAAAATGCATTTACATGATTATCGAACTTCACTAATTTAATATGCACTTCATCAACCCAGTAGACAATGTATTTGTTTCAGTCAGAGTGAAAACTTTGATGCACTGATATTAGAGTTGTTGCCAGTCAGATCTGTACTCCAAATAGGAACGTGGTCATTGTAATTTGCCTTTCCTTATGGTTTTCTACCAATTAAGTAATGATAGGTTAAATTGTCTCACAATGTGAAATCCTTTCTCTCTTGATTGTTTAGCGTCCTTATCTCTAGAATATCATACCAAAGCATAGATTTTGCTCACGTCTATTCCTGTATTGGAGTATAGTGTATATATGGAATTCTATTGGTTATATGTTATCGAAGAGTTTTCATCATCGGCGGATATGAATCGAAGTCAGT
>VCCN01003404.1:4484024-4494489 GCA_006491835.1 Architeuthis dux
TATACACACACAAACGTATATATTAGCTTAGTGGATATGTATTATGTATTAATTATAAACACAATTCCACTTGCCCGTTATTTCATTGTATTCAATGTTTATATGTTATCCGAACTTGTTTGAAAAACGCAAAATATAGGTATCATTAGCAAGGTATGGAGTACATTTGAAAGATCCGTGTTGGCTTTATTGTTATTCAATAGTATATTAGTAACCGTCAGCCAAATCTGTCATCCAAACTGTCAACATCGGTTTCTTTCAGTTTTCAAGTTTGGCTGGCTATGTATGTATGTATGTATGTATCACGCGTACAGGGCGCACCAACTAGATGACTGAACATTTAAATAGTTACTCCTTAATATGTCTATTTGCAATGTAAGTTTATGCTAAATTGATCCCTTAGTTTGGGTCGGCTTGTTATTTGAATTTTAGTGATCACTGCCCAACAAAAGGCGAGAGAATTAACTTATTTATTGATCACCCCCTTTTCCAATTTTTCTGATGGATTACCCCCAACACGTCATGACGGTTTCTATTGAGTGACTAACCATTCCTGTTGTTCTGTAGTTACAACATAATCATTAATGGATGTGCAGGTATTACTTGTGACAGTCAATCATGCCTTGCACAGTCTAATGGGATTTTCTATTATTAATTTTCGATCTAATGTAGAAATGCTGAAAGCGATATGCATATGTGGATGGCCAAGTGGTTAAAGGCACAGAGAAGGGGCTCGGCGACCCGGGTTCAATCTCCGGCTGAGACAGTCTGCGTTCACTTTGCACTAATGCCCTTGGGAAATACGTGGCAGTGGGAGGCCTATCATCCATTATGTCTCCTTTCTTAGGGAAGGAATACCTTTGTCATTTGGACAGGTCTGGCAAGCCGGCGGTGGACTGTGGGAGATTGCTAATGTAAAGCAGAGTGGAAGAGAATAGACGAAATGCGACCACTGTCCCCACCCCACACGACACCACAAGTATAAGTATAGGATAAAGAAAAATAGCATTCCAAGGGAAATTATGAATCACAGCCACCCATATATGCTGCGTTGGGGATGATCAATTACAATTTAGGCTGTGATCACTAAAAAATGTCTGAATTTTCAAAAAACAAGCGGGCAGAAACGTGTGACCAATTTAGCATGATCTTACATTGAAAATTGAACGCCCCCCCCCCAAAAAAAAAAAACACTATTTTGGAGGGGAATTTTCCCAAAACAAAAAAAGCATTTCCCCCATTCATTGAGGTGAGTGTGTGTAGAAGATGTCATGTTTCTACTATGAACGGTTAGGGCTGGGCGAAGTCCGGCTACATATAGAGACAAAATTGAACTATCCCTCTAAAACCCTACTTTGGGGTGTGGGGTTCCAAAAACAAAACAAAAAAAATCATTGAGGGGAGTGTGTGTACAACATTTCAAATGTCTACAATTAACGGGCTGGGCGAAGTCCGGATACATAGAGATATACATAGATACATATAAATGTTATGAACACATGAATAACCTACACTTTTGGTAGCGGAGATTAAAAAGTTGAGTATATTGTAATTATGTCGGTAGGTATGAATGGTATATAGAGTGTATTGTACAAACTTAGACGTATGATTTTGTGAGAATGAAAGACAGGCTTACTATATTATGTACACAGCAAATAATAATTATGTTGGAAACATTTATGTATTTGACAACTTAATATATATGACATTTTTTAAAGATTAATCATCCCTGCCAAGTGCTGTCATCAAACAGTATTTTACTTTGCAATTAATTTTCAAATTGATATTATGAGGAGAGTGTATGACAATTAATGCTTTCTTGAAGAATAAAACATAGATGGTTTAGTATTCCATCCTATGTTCTAAAGTAGGAATGTTTCCATCCTAAATAATCAGCTTAAAGTAATTACTGTAGTTAATCAATATTTAATCATCGCATTATGCTTATTTAAAATATAACTTCTTCGATCCTACTTCAAAGTGTCATATTAGTTTATATCTTTGTATAATTCATCATTGAAGATTAAACTTTTGAAGGTTCATCTAAGTAACACAAACTAATCACCTTTGAAAGCTGAACGATTACAGACAATTGAATTGTGTATGCTTTTCAACCTTCCAGAACTAAACACTAAACGTTACATCAATAAATAAATACAAGAGATATTATCTTTTTTCAGCAAGGCATGTTTTAACACAAGCACATCTAAACATATGGTCACATCTGAAAACTCATACTTGTCCAATGTCATACAAATGAACTGGGTCCTTCAAATTGCCAAAAGAAGTTTAGTATACAATTAAATGTACAGATTGAAACTTACGTGTATACTGAAAGGCCTTTCCCATCACCTTCCATGATGACCTAGAGTGTGCTAACCTCTGCCACGTCTTGCCGGAAGACTTTTATCTGTCATCCCTCCATCGTGTATCTGGTCTTTTCCTACTGCGTTTACTGCCCCATGGGCACCAATCGGTTAACCCGTTCCCCCATGTGTCATCTCCTCTTGCTAGGTGACCAGCCCATCTAAATTTTTACTGCTTAATTATTTGTATGATATCCTTCACTCTAGTCCTCCCTCTGATCCATGTTGATCTTTTTCTATCTCTTAGAGTTAGCCCTAGCATTGCTCTTTCCATGGCTCTCTGTGCTATTCTAAGTTGGTTTTCAGCTCTTTTTGTTAATTTCCATGTTTCGAATCCGTATGTCATGGCTGGTATTATGCAACCGTTGTATACTTTAGGTCATCTGCCAATGAAACTAGTTAATACCCGTGAAAAATATCCACGGATATATATGAATTTCTATGAAAGTAATAATACATTTGTTTCAGTTATATGGTCAAAAGTTTAAAATGGTGGACAGTGGACAGGTACTTTCACCAGCAAAATGTTACCTCTGAGTGAAAGAGTCCACTGTTTCGGACAGAAAAACAAAAAGGTCACACTATTCATTATATGAGTATATTAACAGCATGAGTTGATATCATATGGGAAATCGATGAGGATCGATCCCACTAACAACAGCCAGCAAGATTAGCTTCTGATCATTGCTTTACGACGTGCGTTCTGATCTGGTTTATTTCATATTATTTATTAACATATCAGTTTTGTATAAGACCATCAATAGTGGTAGATTCAATGAAGATAGAACCCACTAACAACGGCCAGCAGGTTTGGGTTGGTGATCATTGGTATACGACGTGCTTCCTTATTTGCTTTCTGTTTCATATAATCTGTTAACTTAGCATTGGTATCAGATCATAGATAGTGGGCGATCCAATAGGGATTGAACCCATTAACAACGGCCAGCAGCATTATTATACTGATCATTTCCATAGGACGTGCGTCCTGATCTTCTTTTTCTTTTCATGTGATCTACTCGTTAATTCCAATGAAAAAAAAAGATTTGAATTGAGATGTTTTCTCATTTTTAAATTTTTTTTATTAGACACAAATACTGATTTCGTTTACCAGGAAGAACACTTGATTTTGAAAGTATTGTATTTCTAAAAGACAAAACTTTCATTTAATATACATTTACAACAAATCATCTTTCAATCTAAAAGGAAATTATCTTTTCCTTTGTGTAAAGAATAAAGAATAAATGATCTTCACATATGTTTGAGCTTTATTACATTTGTGTGAGTAGTTTAGAACTTACTTTGAATTTGTCTGGCACTCTATTACAAGGCAAGCAGCTGGAACAGGCATTTTCTTTAAATTGTGGATACTTTCGATTCATTTTATATTAAAAGATGATAGGATAAATTGCAGCTGCATTAGATTAATGTGAAGAGATCAGAAGTTACACGGTTTTAGATCTGGTGGAACTTTTTCAATGAGAGGCAACTAACCAAGGATTATATACACATTGATGCTATACCCTATTTAACAACGGACATCTATAGGGCACCCCAAACATATTTTAGATATCAAAACAACCGTTTTGTATATTAAACTAGAACTAATTACAAGATATATTCAGTTGTAAGGTTTCTGAATTTTTTTTGTTTATGGGGGCAAAACGCCTTCTGATGAAATGATCATATATAGTGCCGCGCCCAAAAAGTGAGCAAAAATGGAAAATATAAAAAAATTAGAAGGTTGAATAAAACATAGAATAGATACCAAAAAATGATATTGACACAAAAAATAACACCTCGGTGTTGGTTTTAACATGTTATTGTGTTGGCTAAAAACAGGCTAATTTAATGGGGTGTGGTATGCCTCAAAACAGTTTCTGTCTTTGTTCAAGCACAAGTGTACTTTGCAAAGCTTGCAGACCACATTGGTGCAGATTATGTTGTATTTGTGGCTCCTCGGGTGACCATATATAGGCTACATGGATTAGAAATACTTAAAACATTCAAGAGTATCTAGAATATGCCGAGGGGTGCATAAATGACATGTAGAGAATTGACCCCCCCCCCACAGGAAGTCTCCCTCGGTTATGCCATTACAAAGAGGTTAGAGGTTTACCGAAAAATGTATCAAATAAGTTTTTAATTCATATAAACATTTGTGTCGCAAAAAATGTAATATCTAAAATAAAGATCATTAGAATACGTAAATAGATCATTGTTTTAATACATCATTTAACCATTGAAACTTATGAGCAAACCATTTATTTGGCTATACTATAATATGTAGTACATTCAACAATATATAAGACACTATCAGACTCTCATATAATTAACAATCAGGTAAAAACGCGTTTAGAAAATGCCTCAAAATGTAACCTGTACATATCATGTAGAATAGTATACATACTAAATTTTAAAAAGTACTTCTGCAAAAATGATTACCAAAAAAATAAAAAGAAAGGTTTTTGTTACTATGATGAATATGATTTCTCCATTCATCTGCTTCTAACTAATTACTATACATGCTCTCAAAGATGAAACTATTTTAAATATGAACACGTGTAATTTGTTCTGATAATCAGAAAGAATTGGACGTATTTTTGCTGAATCCCTCTCTTTAACTTTCCTGGGTTAAATCGAAGTTTTCTCTAACAAATATTTCAGTGAATTCATTGCAACTTTGTTTACAGAATTTGTCGCGAGTTTTTATGACAGAAAGTTGTGAACGTGACATAATATTGTTTATAAACGAATTTCTGGAAGACCATCTTGAGAAAAAGATTCTTTTTGGCTAACTTTATTCGAAAACGTAAGAAATGTGTTCGAATGTGTCAGACAGTTTGTTACTTTCACGAATACTTGATATTTTATTCATGGAAACTGTTGAACGCCTATAAAACAGTATACACATATTGTGAAGTCAAATGTGTTGATCAGTACAAGGAGAGATAAAAGCATTTGCAAGCCGTAAGGTAATGCAATAAACCGATTCTTACAAATAGCGAAGAAGTGGGCTGTATTTATTGGCATCCAGCACTGCATTTTAACATAATATCCTTGGTTAATTTCATAGATAGTCTAAAATTTAAATCGACGTTTGCAAATTTTAGAAACCGGCGACCAAAATTGCCAACAAAACTGTCAAAATAGGCTGGCTGGCTGGCTGGCTGGCTGGCTGGCTGGCTGGCTGGCTGGCTGGCTGACTATGTATTTATCACGCGTACAGGTCACACTAATGGAGCTAGATGGCTGAAAATTTCAAGATTTACTCCTTATGTCTGTTTTCTTTCTTTTTTAAATCACCCTCGCCCTAAATAGGCTTTTAGTGGGGGATTCGAATTACAATGTAACACGGTATGCGGCCAAAAGATGTTGGTAACATTACGGTTTCTATTGAGTGACTGAGCCGATCTGTTACTCTACTTATCGAATATCGGTAAATACCCCGTCTTGTACATCTACTGCAGTGAAAAGATATGTAATTTCCGCTATCAACATTTATTGATGTTAGTCTTCTGATAACTGCCAATATAAGAAACTCGATCGCAATCTTTTCTAATTCAGGCTTGAATTAGTTTCTGATCATGTCTTCCGGCTTAGATTGGCTGTTAAACAAAAGACTAATGACGCAATACTTTTTCTAATGTATCAAGTTGTAATGAATGGCAAAGAAAACATGAAAGTATTGATGTAATTTTAGCTTCTTAATTTCTTCTGTATGAATTACATTTAATGAAAAGTGTGTACAGTTTTCGGCAATATCATTTATGTAGTGTGTGTCTACATTGTATCAGTGATTCTTGTCTGAATTATGTTAGATGGATGTGTTAATCATTGATTGTGTCATAGTCAGACTATTTTCAATGTGTAAAAAAACAGATGTGTCATGTCACGTAGCATATGAAGGGTAGCAGGAAGTAATTCAATATTCCAGAATAAAAAGAACCTGAAGAAGGCCGGAGGGTACACCGCCGAAACATTATTGAAAAATGAGTAAGTTTAGAAAAAGAAAATAGTCCGACTATATCACACGCAATGGTTGTATCGGCGAACTGACAGATTGCTTGGAGTCAAATCTCACTTTTTCATAACGTCTGACCTTTGTATTAGACGTCAGGAATCAGACAATTTGAAAGTCAAAGTTTATTGGTCCCCTGCCCACGTATGACATTTCACTAAAAGAAATAACGCAAGACTTTTTTGAAATGTATCAAGTTGTAATGAATGGCAAAAGAAAACATGAAATACTTTTTTTCATTTTTGCATTTTAATATAAAATGAGTGTTCTTCTAATAATTATCTTTCAGTGAATGTTTTGAACAGAGCCGATGTTTAAACAGTTTCTCTACCAATTTGTTTTCAGATTTATGTTTATTGAACGGTCAAATCGCGTTGGGAACACTGGTTTCCGCAACGTAAAGTCTGGTCATTACATCCGTCTGGGAATATCTGGTGCCGTAAACAACCACGTGTAATATAACCGGTATTTTTTCTCGCTGATGAGACGTCTCATTACTGTGCTGCCCATATACGTGGGAGAACAGTCTGTGGAAGGAAACACACAGTTGGTCCATACAGGAGAAAGGCTCTCCCACGTGGCCGAAGAGAAAGAGGACACAATTCAGTAATTACAAGGGAATTGTGGGTTCACAGCTTCGATGCAGGGCCGGTTGCTTTACTGAAAGAGTGAACAGTAGGATGATCATAGCAGTTGAAATCAGGGCGCACTGGTTTCTTCCGCTCACTCTCTCCCTCACCCAGCCGGGTGAGGAGTCAAGCTCCTAGCTTGTTGACCCGTCGCTGCTGTGTGCCCCATACACTAACTGCACCGCCCCCGATTTAAAATCACGGCGCACCCTTAAAAATACACTGATTGGTCGAACGCGTTCTCTTTGTTCCCTCTGGCTTCCCTGTGACCCCGGTCAACCGTTTGACCCAAATTCCGACCCGGAACCTGATATCCTCCAGCTGAGCGCAAAACATAATAATATCCTCAAAACGCCATTATTCTGTACCCTCCTTCCTTCAGCAAGCGAACTCACGAACACACGATCTGAGTGTATTTCTTTACACAGGGATCAATCCCCAGCTGTCACACCAAAGACCTTTAAAATGGTACTTAATGCATACCTGCTAGAAAAAGAGTAGAATTGAGGGTAACTGGTTGTTGAACCAGGGATAGGAGTCGCGCCCACCTCTATCCGAAAGGATGGAAGCCAAAAGAAAGTGATGCCTTCGGATTGCCCCTGATTACGGTCGACAAGTCAGTTTATTTTAATTAATTTAAATTTGTTTCCTGGTTGACAAAAGAAAACGAATCATCTCATCAGTGTTCTATTAATACAAATGTGAAGACCTTTGCTTTGATTTTAAAAGGAGAATATTTTATTCTGTTTGAATATAAAACAATAAACATCGAAAGGTGCTAACTGAAAAGAGACAGAGGACAGCCTACGGGAATCGCAGTTTATATTAACTTTGAATAGTGTTGCTTTGGAAATGTTGCTTGCCTTTCAAATGGGAAAATGTCAAGCTATGCTCGATTTCAAGCTCTTTGTCATCTTTTATTCCGCATCCAGGTTGAGTGGTGCAGTTGCAATTTCCAATGTTTCTAAAGAAACTGCAGTGTTTCTCATGTACCTTTGAGCATTTGTAGCTGTACCTGGCCTGGAATTTGAATAGAATTTGATCTTCGACAGGGCATCAGTCGAATAGGTGGTCTCAAGATTCGTATGTCACTTGCTGTTGCCTATTGTCGTACATGGCATATATGCCACCCACTTGACCGTTCCAAAGATATATTATAAGTAGTAGCTTTTTTCTGATAATATATTTAATCTCTCGTAGTAAATATGGGTCGACACTGTGGTGCAAAGGGCTTGAGCATGAAATAGCAGCACGCATGAAGATTAGCTACCATGAGTGTTCGTTAGCTCAGTCGGTAGAGCAGTGCCTGCTTATAAGGTAGCTTCCAGGGTGAATGCGGCTCCGTAACATTTAAAACGTTGTTCGAAAAAGCATGATTATTAAAAAGAATTTAAAACGATGTTTTGAAAGTCAAGCCAAATTCTTTTTTATAACGATGCTAAAAAATACAAAGAATTAAGAGAATTCATAAAATAAATCCCTAACAATAGGGAACTAATTCATGTAAGCCGTACTTTCGCACGAATGGCGGAAATGGTGTCCAATTTAGCATTATAGTTACATTGTAAATAGAACGCCCATCCTAAAACCTTAAAGAATCAACTATGCAATTTGCTTCTTCAATTTTTCTATTTTTAAGAGGTCGGACTGTTCTTGTTCATTACGTTACGTGAACCAATCTTTATTCCCTCTTCCAACTGGTCAATTCTTTTGATGTTTCTAGAAGGGGCTTTCCTTCCTCTTTTTTATGGGCTTAGATAAAATTCGCTTGAAGTTGGTAAATGGTAGTAGTAAGCCATTTAGGATTTGGTTAACTTCAAATAGATTGATACTTGTTTCTATATCTGTATATTTTCGTGACCTTGTTACTGCTACTTAAAGGGGTTTTTTGTTTGTTTTATTGTATATTTTTGTGTGTGTATATTTTACATTATGTGATTTTTATCTGATTTAAAAAAGAATATGTATATATGTATGTGTATGTGCCCATATACACACAGAGCCATGGAAAGAGCAATGCTAGGGGTAACGTTAAGAGATAGAAAAAGATCAACATGGATCAGAGAAAAGACTAGAGTAAAGGATATTATACAACTAATTAAACAACAAAAGTGGAGATGGGCCGGCCACCTAGCGAGAAGAGATGACAATAGATGGGGGAAAAGATTAACAGATTGGTGCCCATGGGATAGTAAAAGAAGTAGGAAACGGCCAGACACAAGATGGCGGGACGAGATAGAAAGGTTTGCCGGTAGAACTTGGCAGAGATTAGCACAAGATAGGTTGTCATGGAAGGAGATGGGAAAGGCCTTCGTCCAGCAGTGGACTTATAACGGCTGATGATGATGAGGATGATGTGTGCGTAAGTACTTTCCTATTCAGCTGAACCAAATTGAAAGAGTCCGATGAAATATATTCCTATGTTCGCTCAAGTAAATATCTTCCTTTAACCGAAATGCACGTCAGCATCTTCAGTGAATGTCTATTGTACCTTTGCTTTGTACATGATCGCAGTCACGTAATTCAAAGTTTCTTGAAGTTTGATAAAATATGGTAATTGATTAGACGCAACAACTGTTACACTTTGCAGCCCTCACCCGAGACTTATATTTAATCAACAGCGCGATGCCGGTCCAAACTAAAAGTTCCATACAAGGGAGCCTAATGATCAATTTATTTTGTGAATCTGGGAAGACCAAATGGGTATATCGATCAGGTAGGTCGGCTGCTTTGAGGAGGCAGATTGATGAGGTTCTAAAACACAGTGGTCTCAAATTATATTCAAGTAGAGTTGGCACACATTTGGTGACAGCTGGAATTGGTTCCAGGAATCCGTCGGGGAAATACTTTAAACAGAACGTGTAAATTGCTTCGGCCAAAATCTCTCAAGACTTTTATTCAAGTAAAGAATATATACATATATACATATATATATATATGGTGTATGAAAGGATAAAGGTTATCCGACATAATGATGTTTGGGAAATGACAATGTGGAGACTCAGAATAATTTGCAAGAGATGTATTTAATACCTTAACATGTTTCGACGTATTAGGTCGTTTTTAAAAGGAAATTGGAGAGAACGTGTTTTCATAACCGCATCCGGTCGAGGATGGAGAATTTCCATGTGTGTGTGTGTGTGTGTGTGTGTGTTGGTTTTGTAAGTGCCTAATGTGTTTGACCTCGGGTGTCAGGTTTTGGCTGGTAGTGTCCTGTGGTTTGGTGACCTCAGTGTGTTGGTCAGGGTGAGCATTTCAAGGGGGGTGGGGTGTTGATGATCTGTGGGCATCATGTTGTGTGAAATATCTTTGTTATCAGTGGGAGCTGTGGTATGTGGGTGTGTATCAGTGTATATGTGTGTGTATGTGAGTGTGCTGGATATTGTGTGTGTTGTTAGTGGAAGATTTTGGCTTTATGTGGTGGTTTGATGATATTGTGTGAGGATGAGGGC
>VCCN01003404.1:4630021-4640143 GCA_006491835.1 Architeuthis dux
ACACTTTCTATGTTGGACGCAGCTGATGTGCGTCTTTAAAAAACGTTCTGCATTGAATTTTAACCGGCAGACATTTTTTCCCACTAGAACTGTGAAGCGTAAAAAGAAGTTTCAGAAACGTTTCCGAAAAGTTGACTTAAGTAAGCCATATGGAAGTCAGTTTGTGATATGAAAGAGACGTCATAATTTGTATGGGAATGTTCTACTAGCCTTAGTAGCATGAATATATGGAGACAGGCATTGATCTAAGAAAGGCGACCCAACGTGAAGTGATGTTACCGTTACTAAACTCCGTTCATCTGTAAACTTTACTGAAGAGAATGTCATCGTACGATGACGAGAACAATATTCTCCTTAAGATCGTGTAATTAAAAGTACATTGAATAAATGAATGTCGAGCATGAATGTCGAATATAATTGTCGAATGTTGTGCACCAAATAATACAAGGAAACGAGACTATTAGATCGAAAAAATCACGTTCGCAACCCAAAACACAAATAGTCGATATGTGATCAGTATCACTTAGGAATATCATATTGATATCCTGTTTGATAATACAAAATCAAAAGGCTGATTCATAGTAAATAAGCATTCACGTTGATTTGCAGAAATAATGTTCGCGATTCTCTCATGGCAACATAGCACATGCAACAATATATTTCTATAATTGTTTATATGCAATAGAATTTCTTCTAAGAGTTTTAAACACAATACATCCCTAATGTGTTGTGTATTCAAGTGTAGATATCCCAGCAGTCTTTTGGTTGTTTTGAAACCGCAACGCAAGGTTCAAAATCAAATATATTAACATAAGTTTATCGAATATGCCCTCTCAGGGAGATATGTATAATCACTTTCATTCGCAATCTGAATATTATTTTTTTTATTAAAATAAACTATTTTCCCATTTGGATTGGTGGTTTCACATGAAATGTTAAAAGAAATAAAATTAGTACACACCAAAATTAAACTTGATGATCAATCTCAATTTAAATCTTGAGAAAAGTCTCAAAGGCAAACATCTTGAATATTGAATTGTTGAAATTGTTTTTATTTTTGTTTTTGTTTTATTTGATACGTAAAGCAAGAAGTGGTTGTCTGTCATTTGTATCATCTCTAATAGAAATGTTTTCGAAACGAAGAAAAACAAAGACAACATTCGCATCTATTAAATGGAAATAATGCAAATAATGTTAAATTACATTTTAGTTTGGTGCAAATCAATTATTAAAATACAAAGAGAAAGATGGATGCGTCTTATATCACCACTCAAGTGGTATTGAGCGTTGGAATAATTTATATTAAACTAAAAACAAGAATAAACAATGTTCATGAAAATAAAAGCCATTCTAGAGGAGTTTCTCCTTTTCAAACTGGAATATCTATCAAGTAATGGCAACCATTAAGGAATTTGTCACATTAATATTTTATAAGAAAATAATTTGCAAACAACGCTTGTAGCCAAACTTCCATGTAAGTGGATTCTAAGTAGAATTTGTCAATTTAAACAAACCCCACTCCTACATTTATTCTAACTGAAGAGGATTACTGCAACTCTTATACTGTATATACAATAAATAAATCGTTGATATGAGCCGGCTACCAGTAGGGGAAATGTTAATTTTATAAATGTATTTATTTATTAGAATGAAATAAACCCTTTCGCATTGCTAACATACATTTTCATAGATATGTACGACTTATCAATTTAGCTCAGTCGGTAAGACATCCGCCTATTAATCAGTTGGTTGTGATTTCAAAGCAAGGTAAGGGAATGTTAACTTTACGTATAGGTTTGGTTTAAGGTGACGGCATAGACAAACAATGAAGGGTTTACTCCCCTAGATTTATTGAGGATTGCCATTGTTGTTACGGTAGAAAGATAAAGTCGAGTTTGACTACAATAAGAAAAAGAAATAGAAATGAATAGAATTAATTTGAAGTCACCAATGGGCTTGGCACTCTATTGAAATCGGACTGGGGTGTGTTCCATATATTCTGGAAAATCGAGAGCATACCTTTATTTCTTCATCTTACATGTAATGTTTTCATTCAATACAAATATAATATTATATAATGAGAACTCTTCAAGATGATATCCATATGCTATCATATATTTCTTTAAAGTGCCATGGACTAAGCAAAGTGCGTTTGATCCGAGATGTACCAGACGTCTCCTACGTATAAAGTCCAGGGGAATATTCCAAGTTGTCACACAAACACAGAAGAACGGTTGTAAAGGTACCATAAGGTACACACCAAAGGTTTCACCCGTTTCTCTCCAAAGCATTTACATCTAATAAGAGATTCCTAGATGATTGATATGTTCTATTGATTTAAGTTAATCCAATATTAACAGTAATATACATGTGTCCGTTCCCAGTGATTTTATTGTTCTGGAAAAACATCTGACAATATCAGAAAATACCGAAACTTACAATGCTCGAAAATGTTTTAAAATTTGTAAGTTACAGCAAACTCTCGTTGTAACGGAACTCGACCTAACAGTATTTAATGACACACGCGTTCTAACGGAACGTTTGATTTTATGTATATGGTTAGCATAATTACGTTTTTGTTCATTCATTTTATTTGCAGACTTAAAAACAATATATGGAAAATTTGATTGTAGAAGAGTATCAAAAGGTCATTTTTGGCTGTACTTTTTAGTTGCTCATTATTAATACACTTCGTATAATATCAACCCGTAATCACGGTAAATTCGTTAAAACAGCACTTAAATCCCCGATGGTGCCGTATTAATGGAAGTCTACTGTTGTATAGAAATGTTTGCGGGTATGATCATATTTGAATCAAACGATTTGATATCACAGCTGCTTGTAATAACACATCTGATGTAACTTGAATTCCTACAACATTGACTAAATGATTAGAATGTAAGCTGATAATGAAAGATGTTGTTACTTTGGAGAAAAACATGGAATTTAGAAGATCTTTATTAAAAGGTTTCCTTATTAACAGAATATTGAATATTTTCTAGTTAATTATATACCTGGTAATTCAAGAAGGACATTACGGTGCAATATCTAAGTAGGGACGTTAAGGCTATAAAATATTTCAGGAAAGTGTTGTACGGAACATCGAAAGTACATCTGAACAGTTTCTGTACTATAACCAGGACTATATTTTTCTGAAAACCCGGAGAAGCCTTAAAGCCAGAAAATACTGTTTAAATAATAAATCATTATAGTGTTAGCATCATATTCGGGGGGTGTTTTGGTGCTAGTGTCGTTTCTCTCCACGAAGTTTAAGAAATAATGGAACGAGAATACTATGTAAACACTTTGGAAAATACATTTGGATTTGAAATTGAGTTGAACTTCTGTTTTCCATATGGACAACGATCCAAAGCACAGTGCCTAAATAATGTCATGTTAGATGGATAGGAATGACATTACATAATTGAGTAGCCGTCACATAGTCCAGACTTCAACCCCGTTGAATATATGTGAAAGGAGTTAACACATAGGGTGCACTCTAAAAACTAGCAAATATCATCTATTTAATAGCATCTGGTCACATATACGTTCCGTATTTTGTTTATAACTGGTCGCGAATTACATAACATCCTCAGTGGTTGTTAATGCAGGAACCGAGAATGGATACTTTCAAACGCTTATTATTTAAGTGTTGTTATTATATTGTGAAACTTGAGCAAATCATTGTGGGTGACCTCTTAACATTGTACAGTGCAATTATTTGGTTTAGTTTGTATATTTCACGAATATATTTAAAAATGTAAATTGTTGCATATTATGTAATCTCCCGACAGCTGCTTGTAATACCAAAGCTGATTACATTTGCTATAAACATAATAACAAGCTACATATATTATTATACTGCCCTAAAACAAAAGAACAAACTAAATATAAGAAGTATAGCTTGAGGGAGGTGGTGCTTGATCAGCACTGCTGGGGAACCATAGTAGAATAACTGTTTTGTTTGTAAATCCCCTAAACAGTTCCATGGTAGATAACTGATGATCCCAACACGGAAATAATTTTACCTATAATACTATAAGATCTAATTCTGTGTAAAGCATAAATCCATCCGAACATCTCTCATTAACATTTATTAGTGAATAAGTGACTCTACATTTTACATCAGCATGATTGCAGTTGAAAATAATCAACTTTTCACTGTATATATGCATGTCCTTGTTCAGTTGTATACGCTTTAAATCACATATGCACACATTTAATAATTCATTCAATTTAGAAGTCATTGAATTCACAATATGTACTAATACAACACGAGAACAATTATTCCCCGTAGGCATTATGCCAAGTTCCTTACTGACATATAACCATCAATTGGTCTACCGAATACGTGACCCTATCAGAACAACGATAACATTCGACAAATGAAGAAATGCGAGATGTGCCAAGCAATGTAAACTGAATGTTAGAAGCGAATCAACTAATCAAATGCAGTGACAGTATTATAATTGAGTGGTTTTAGGTCACTGGTTATTGAATGGATATTGTTACTCATCGGAATATTTATCACGGAAAGATTTATATAACGTAATGGAATTATATAACTCTATACTAATTGCATCTGAGAGACGTGTTGTACACTCGGTCCTGTGTTCGTGCGTTCGTCTGTTGAAGGAAGGAGGGTACAGAAGACTGGAATTTTGGGAGGTATTATTATGTTTTGTATGACTAATTCTTACCTTCATCTTAGTTTTTACGGTGATTCCCTCAGGCATGTGGGTTCGAATCTTACCTAAGGCTTATTCCATATTCTCTGATCAATGGTATTTACTCACTGTCGGAGGGTAATCGACCTGATCAAAAGAATAAGTTCCGAGAAAAAGCACCTAATATATACTATTAATCATAAAATATTTAAAAATAATAATGATTTATAATAGTTCATCTAATTAAAAAAATGGAACATATATTAAATGCTGTAACCACCAGAACGTAAAGAAAAACATGGCTACGGTCCGAATGAAAGATAGGTTTACGGGTGTTATTTGGACATCTGTTTCCAGTTGAAGTCATGGAGACTTAATTGGTAAAGTAGGCCGGGCTAAGTGGTACTTCCCTCCGGGTTGGAATCCTACCTGAGGCTTATTCTTTATTTTCCGACCAACACCATTTACTCACTTCCTGGAGTGTATTCGGCCTGAGCAAAACGTTGCTTGTCTCTAAATTATTTCATTTGTTCAACATATCTCGCAAAGGATTATTGAATTTCTAAACGTTTAGACAATATGTGGATTCTAATTAATTCGTATTCATTGTACGCGGTTCATCAGTTAACATTCTAAGGTTGTTCAGGCGGATGAAGCAGTATATTTAAACATTGGGGATTTAGTAAAGATTTCTATCTTTAAAATCATAATTATTATTGAGTACATCTTTGAAGAATCTGGGCATGTTGTGACGAATCAATATAAGACAATATAAAAGTCCTACGTATGCAAAAGAAATTTAACAATATGTAAATAATGTGGATTCCTCTAAGAAAAGATATACTGTAATTAGTAAACGCTTTCATAAATGTTTTAGTGATACATCTTGGAACTATATGCAACAATAAGACTAAAAATTGTGATATTTTACCGCAAGTTTTGCATCAATTTTGATACATATTTCTAAACATTACACTATAGGATCTGTTGCGAAAGTAGAATTACGATATGTTGAATATAAAATAAAAATACATTTTGATTTTTCGGTTATGGATACATTTTCTTAATTTTGAAGTGGTTAGTTTTACGATCGAAAATCTGTTCAAATACTATTGAAATGAATAATATAAATTCGTTAGTTCTGTACAACTGTCTCTTTGGGTGACTTGCAAAAATCAAGCACATATGATAGAAACAATTACATGTACAAGCTCCTTATGGTTCTATGTGAATGTCAAATATATATTCAAAATATAAGGGACACAAATAAACATAATACGTACATATGTTGGAAAACATAATGGATGAAAAGAAACAAATTCGAAACTTTATAGGAAATGAAATTTCCGTCAATTCACTGGGAGGATAGTGAAGGCTTTTCCGATCTAGACAATGTCCGCCATTGCAAAGTTAGAATTAGCCAAGTCGTATGTTAAACTATATCTCAGGATCAAATGTGACTTTCGGAGCAATAGAATATGGCAGACCATAGATGTAAAGTTAATTAGAAATACGAACAAAATCCACTGAATAACTCAAATGAAGGACATAGTTTACATAGTTGATTCATCTTCATCAGCAATTGGTTTACATTTAATGCCGGTTTTTTTCGATGTCGTGTTGACGTTCACCATATATCGAGTATTGAATGTAATAATTTTCAAATTCTTAGAAAAGTATTCCCGATTATTATCGATGTTTCAACTCTCAGATTGTTATTCGACTACCATTGGAAGCATAGGCCGAACCTTAAGAACAAGCCAATGGCGAGATATGAACTCGTATTCCTCATCCTTGAATATGCACTGCTACTTTCAAATTGTTCAAGGCTAATCATTAGCAGACTGCAAGGTCAAATTTAATCTTCTTAACGTTTTCTTAAATTAGCCGTATTTTTTATTATCTGTGCAATTAAGAATTCGGAGGAAATTCAGTTTCATTTAAGTCGAAGTTAAAGGAAATAATCTTTTTCTAGTAAGGTTTCCAATTAAGAGCCATCGACACCTAAAGGAACAAAGATGAGTCTGGAAGACTAGAAAGATTACAAAGTAGATTTGGATATTAAGTGGAATTTAAGTGACGCCTCAGAGCAAATGAATGACATTTCCCACTTATTTCTTTTTTGCTTTCAGTGCACGAGCTTTCGGGTTATAGTCGATCTGTTAAGAGAAGAATCGTGCAAAGTGTGACCAAATAGTAAAGATTTCGATTAAAAGCTGAAGGCTTAAAGATAATCCTTGAAGACTAGAAAGATTACAAAGTAGATTTCGTGATTAAATGTAATTAAGTGACGCCTCAAAGCAAATGAATGACACGTTCCATCAACCAACTTATTTCTTAACTGCTTTTGCTTTCAATGCACGAGCGTTCAAGTCACAGTTACTTAATTCTCATTTTCCTTTAATAATTGTAAGTTAGTGGACAAGGCTTTAACGGTTCTGATGAACTGATTCCCACCAATATCTGCAAACCTTATAGAGTTGCAAAAACGTCCCTTTTCCGTGGATTCTTCATCGGATATAAATTTTTGGATAATATTTAAGACATGATCAAGTCTTTACCCTCAATATAAGTATACATTATGAAACATTATATAACTCATATTCAAATATATCGAGAAATACTATTTATTTTACATTCTCTGAAACGGTAGGCAATTGTAAATATTTCTGATGATGTTATTCATTTTTTTTCCCTTTCCACTTCTTCTTTATAGCCTTACGAAGTTTGTGATTTCAGCCGGCAATTAGAACAGTTGAGCAATATAAAACAGAGTGTATGTGAATTTTCAAATAAAAAAGAATGATATCCAGCAGGAGAAGTGCCTTTGTTATATAGCGGGGTGTCCTGGACTTCACTATTAAGGAAGGAAACTCAAGACTGGCTTGTAAAAATATCTGGACATATTTTTATTATATAACATACATCTTTGTCGGCCGGATAGCGAAGAGTGGAAGAGAGGAGACAAGGAGAACAGCCAGGCTGTGTCCCCCAGCAGGGACAGCTGTTTCGTGCCTTTCGGCTCCGCTGATGTCTGTCTTCTTTGAGTGTCGATGTTTCTGTCCGCTTCTCAGGCCTGGATGATTTCTTCTGGGTCTGCTTTATAGATCTCCCCAATGCATACGTGGTGTCTCACGGTGTCAATGACCAACAACCATTTCCTGTTTACAACAATGATGCAATACATCCATCTCCCAAGGTGATCGAGGTCACTTACATTTCCGCCACAGGTGGCCGGATACGCAAATCATAACACCTTTATTCGTACCAGAAGTACGTTGGACCAAAACCTATGTATTTTTGTTAAAATCTAAAAGTAACTAAACTCACGATAAATACTTTGAGAAAATAAAAGCCTAACTGTTTTGACTCGGAAACAGTTTCTGGCTGCCTTTTTAAAAATGATTGTTTTTAGAATAGGAAATTGCTGCAATTGAAACTCAACATATCTTGATTAGAAGATGTGTAATTGTGCAAATTAGTATATATGTCAGCTTATATCTCACTATGACATGATCAGGTCATTATCAACCGATATTTGCGATTGGTATTTTAAATGTTTATATATAACCCTCCCTTTAAGGGTCAAATAGAAAGAAGCTGTTTGGCAAGGGGTCAAAAGTGAACGGAAACCTTTTCCCCCATCTAGGATCCAAAAGTGAACGGAACCCCCCCCCCCTTCCTGGGTCGAAAATGAAAGGAACCTTTACCCCTTTAAGGGTTCAAAAGTGAAAGGAACCCCCCCCTCCACCTTTGAAGGTTCAAAGGTTAAGGGAAACGTTTTTCTCCCTTAAAAGGAAAAATGAAAAGTCAAAAGTGAAGACAAACCTTTTTTTACAAGTCTGAAGACTTCAGTCCTTTTTTCGACTCCTTTAATATTTAACGCGGCGTAGACGGGTACTTCAGCTAGTAATAATAATTCCTCATGTCAGAAATTCTGAAAATGCCCCTGATGTTTGATTTAAATTCAAAATAATTATTTAAATAATTTAAATTCATTCAATATGTAACAACCTTTTCACACAAGTCCTCAACGGAGATCGTTATTTTATCTTATTTGTCTTCAGGGTGGAAACGGTTTCTCTTAATTGCCAATTTATTTCCTTTTGTTGGGATCTTCCGCTTCCTTTGATGAAACGTATTCCTGGTGTTAATCAAAGAATGACTTCTTTGTGTCCGACCTCTGGTCCGTGAAATGAAGGCGAGACAGCGAGACATATCCAGACAGTATTAATTGAAAGTTTTTATGATTGACCTAACACGACGGAGAATTAACTGTCCATTACGTTGCATCAGCGAAAGGTAGTATGTATCTTCTTTTATGTGAGTTACTCCGAAGGAAACTCAACTTTCAAATTCATATTAATAGGAATGGAAATGTGTTCTGGTATCATCTTTAAAGGCCCTGTTATATTTGATCACTGGTTAAGGGTCATTGTTTATGGATCGATCATTGTTGTCTAATTACACTTGTCTAATTATTGCGGAGCCATTTTCGTATATGTTTTGGATGATTTGTATGTAATTCTCGTTAACACCTTGTTCTTGCATTGCTTTGAAGACTGTCGTGTGCTCTACCGATTAAAATGATTTCTCATAATCTACAAAGGTTGAGTATTGCATGTAGGTGATCTATTGCTGAGTAGCCGCTTCTGAAGTCTGCCTGCTCGCGTTGTTGATTTTCGTCTAGAGTGCCTATTAATCTGTTTGTGAGTATGTTTGTTAGTATATGTTAGGTAATAGTGTAATACGGCAGTAGTTGCTAAGGTCGTACTTATTTCCTTTCTTGTGGAGTAGGATTACTATTCTGAGACAGAAGCTTTTAGGAACTTTTTTCTCTTATGTATTGTGTGAATAGATGTGCTAGTCCTTTGTGCAGGATCACTCCTGCATCGTCTAGAAGATCTGCCGTTATGTCATCCTCGTCGGGGGCTTAACCTAATTTCATATTTGGTTTGTGAAAATACTACTTCTACTATTATGTCTGGGATATCGCTAGTATCTATAGGTTGATTAGTTTATGGTATTTTTTATTTATGAAGTGTACATTTTCATAATATTCTTTTGTCAATTTGTCCCTATTTTTGATAATGTTGCCATCTGTATCCTTTAGTGCAAGCATCTGATGCTTGCCGGAATGGTCCGCGGATCGGCCGTGTTTTAAACTCTTCCACTTTCTGATTGCCTCTACTATCCATTTCGTATTTTTTTCTTGTTCATGTCTGGTTCTTTTATTTATTAATTAAGTTTGATTAGTCTTAATGTTGTTTTAGAATATTTAACTGTTTTATTGTATTCCTGCTGCTTCCTTAATTATATGTGTCACCCTATTACTCTATGTCACTCTCGCTATTCGACAAGGCCTGATATCCGTTCTCTATCGCTACTCTAAAGTTGCTAAAGTTCTCTATCTTTATTTTATTAGGGCATCTCTTCTTCTTAAGAATCATTTTAT